>JAOXYB010022925.1:0-16753 GCA_028565635.1 Phoronis ovalis | reverse complement strand
GACACTGACAGGTCTTATGCAGAACAATAGTAACAAAAGGGGCGTGGCTTTCTCACGGTTTAAAAAATCTTTATGGTTCTCTATACTTATATATGGTTTTCTAAGAATTAATATTCCGCATTTATAAGGGGCATATACAATTGGGCCAAAACTAACTGACTTATTTACGTTGTTAACTGAACTGATCAAAATAAAGAAAATTATTTGAAGACTTAATTGAGCGACATACAACTGCAGCCCCGTACAACAGCATGGTTTTGCCCCGTTTACTACATTGATACACTTTCCTTTGAATGCTATGGAGAAACATATTTTAACTTTCAAAATGTTTGTAATGGTTGTGTACGTGTTTCATATTGGGAATTCACATTTGTCCTAGTGACGACGGATTAAATGTATAAAAATTACTTGGATAGTACATGAAACAACATGAATCCCCGGCGAAAGAAACAAATTGAAATCTTAAAATAATCATATACTATGACTGTAATAATATGTTTCTTTTCTTGCAACCTATCTTTAACATAATATTAAATACGGTGAATGACCTGTACATATAAAGATGTGTCACGATGTTGTTGTGTCTATTATTATTTGGTTTAGATTAGAAGAAGAGTTACGAAATTACAATAATTATATTTTACAAACAACCCCCCTTATATTTGAATATATTACGATTTTGAAATTTAGAACAAGGAAATATATAATGTAGATTGTTTATGATGAAGTCCTTTATATATTAAAAGTCTGTAACTATCTTATAAATCTGAGCACTGCTTATTCTTCTTGATATTGTTCATCTTGATACTGGTCTTCTAGTTTCCTCCACCATTATGGTTTAAAGTGTTAATAGTTCTTTCACTGATTTTCTTTTGCTTTTATAGCGGCTAGTGACGATTACCTATCAAACATCTACTGAAGTTATTTGATGAAGTTTCTGTACATCTTGACTATGAATTTATCAGTTATATTACAAGGATATATAGTACACAAAATGCACAGCTATGACATCCATAATAATGTCAATGTTCTGGTCCAAATATGCTTTCAAGGTTCACCTGTTATATTGCTTCTTATGTGCTCAAAGTTCTAGCTGGATGTGTCTTGTCTCCACTCAGTCTCTTAGCTATTTATCCTGCTTTACTACTGTTATATAATAATGTACTTACATATTGAATAATAAAGTCATATGCAAATTTAAATAATATGCCTGATGGCTTGGAGGTATTGAATGACAATCATCCCAACATATTTACATATCTATTGTTAAACTCAAATTTGTTCACATATATTCTAATATATAACAAGATGTTTAAGCCAAAATATTGAACTCCGCGTGCAATTTCAAATTGTTAGCTGAGACTAATATAACTAGTTATATTAGTCTCAGTTTTTAGTTAAGATTATAATACACTCCCGACGGGACTCCGAGTAACAAACCCGGGCTAAGAAAGTGACCGGAGTAAAGTTCGATCTGGTTTGGATTTTGTATTACGAGACCGAGTTCACGGAAATACATTCGTCAGTTTCCGCAGTATTTATTATTTCTGAATGGTTGGAAAGTGTCGGAGTCTACAGAAATCTGTGCGAGTTCCCGGCAACTTACGCGAGTCTACGAAAAAGACGGTTCGAGTAGCAGGAATTTTGGTGCGAAACCCGGAAAATGTGTTCGAATGGTAGGAAACAGGCCTGCGAATGCGGATTGACGGTTCGAGTCTACGCTGGTTAGGTAAGCCTGATGTCTACCCTAATTCTTTTGATGACTGTTAACATTATCTGATTATTTTTCTAGCTTTCTTCATTTTTTGCAGGGTAGTAAATGATGCTTATATACCACACGGGAAAAAAGTTGTGGAATACTTCATCGCTAATGGAGGATTAATAGAATTTGAGAAAACTTGGAGAAAACATTTTCTTGATACTATGCTACCCAAGTTTTTACCAACAAAATGGTCTATTGACCATAATCACGAAAGACTTGCCAAAATGAATGTTAAGTTATGATACGTGTATAAGAATTAAGTTCAAACTCTGAAATGTTTTTAGGTGTGGTGGGAATTTATCATATGGAAAAATGATAAAATTATTTAATGTATGGAGAGCATTGTCATATGCAAGAAGTCAAATCTTAATGCATCATGGAAAATAAAAGTGAGAGATGGCTTATGTCCAGTTATTGTGGTGTGTAGGCAGCAAATGCTTCCTACAAGAATTAAATGGGTCTTTGTACTTGGTGTCAACCGTTTTGGCAGTGCTGTTGTGATTGGAGTCTCCCTTTGGTTGATGTTATTCTAAATTAAAATTTTCTAGCACACATTAGCTTTTATGTAAAGTGCTTTAACAAAATAATGGTAATAGTTACATCTATTGCATCATCTGCAGACGGACTTACTGGTAGCCACATTTTCTCACACAAACTTGAGAACCAAACACATTTAATATAATTTTAGTTAAAACTAGTATTAAGATTGGGTATAATATATACATTCTGAATACAGTGGATTTTTTTCCTGCAAAATGGAACTATATTAATAAATATGACATAAAAGCTTAATCCGTTTATTTTTCTTTTACAAAAACAGAAGCACAAATAAAAATACTTGTAATAAAATATAATTGTTAAAACGAGGAACATTCCCTTGCCTAACCACTAGTACAAGTTACTATACAGGAGATGCACTTATCAACCACTTATAACGCAACTAAAATCTTTCAAAATAAAACATTGTCTTTATAACATTTTACTTTGGCTGGATACATAAATAGGCTCCATGTACAATTTTCCAAATATTAAGCAAACAACAGTAAAAAAGCATAATACTATTCTAAAATATATTTTATGACGGAATAACAATAAATGTGATTTTTTGTATGATTAAAACTATGTTTTAAAAACCTACATAATACTACATTTCATAAAAAACACAATCGGAACACAAACATTGATTGTGCCAGTGAATACTGCTTTTTAGATAAAAACTTACCAATCAACATGCAATACAGCTGTAAAATGCAAGCCAAGAATATTAATAACAATCTAAATAATTATAACAATGAAGCAAAATAAAAAGTGGGCCATGCCCATAAAAATCACTAACAACATGTACTCACCGGAAATAAAAAATGCAGGGGAGACATTACTGTTCGTAATGAAGTGTTACTCTGGTATTTCGTTGTGTTGTTGCATTTTATAATGAGCACATTAGTTACCACACTGAACCTCAAATGCTTTGTGATGATGTGATAATAATGTAGATTAAATTTTCATAAAGATTCCCACTGCAGTTCAAGCTAATGCGGTAATATCTTTGCTGCAAAACTAATGTCCTCATTAAAAAATTCAATATCACAAACGAAATACTATTATACCACAGGGTTGCACTTCATTGCAAAATGGTAATAATATCAGATTACAACTGGAATGTTGTCTTAGTTTACTTTTATGTCTTAGATGGTGACAGACTACAGATAAGGACTGTTAATGTGACAATAAAGTATTTGATCACAATGTGGCAAGTCTAAACTGTAACAGTAAACAAAACGATTATGAAATAGAGAATTCATGCTCATACAGTGATAGTTGACAATTTGAATAAAACAACTATCGGAAAGGTTGATCCCCCATTGTAATACCTTAACTGAGCTTTCTTAACAAAGTAAATGTAATGTTACCATGTGGTATCAATGTTGCCTGCAGATTACTTGGAAGACAGAAGGTCAAACAGGAACACAAATGTATCCTGCTAGCCTTATTGGTTTAAGAAGATAAATTTCTGAATAAAGTCCACTTTCATATAAATTACAGTTTATTTTAGTTCATGCTGCAAAATTAAGCAAACTTCAGCATGTGATACGACATCTAGCACTTTAATAGTCTGTCTGAACACAATTCCCTTCATTTTACAAACCCCTGAATCATCACAGTAGTACACCATACATTCAACATATATCACAGCTTCTTGGTTGGCCCAGGAGGCAGGAATCTTGATCTTTATTCTTGGTTGCATAGACATGTCGGTTAATTTGCCCGACAACTGATCGTCACTGTAATGTTGTAACTCGTCGCCTTAAAAAGGAATATAAAATGTACCATAACAATGTCATAAATGCAAAATTTAATAAATGACTAAGTTTATATAAATATTTTTAGCAGAATTTCTGAAACTAAGCTGCAACTAGTAGACAATGAAAGATGATTTCATCTCTAAATTTGTAGCCATTTGTGAATCCATATTTAGTAGTATAGGTCTTTTATGTCATCCAAGCGTAAACATATAATATTAAGTGATAAATGAAGCCACATTAAGATGTGTTCATAATATTTTTATTACATTCAACAAATAAGCATTGCATTTTCTTGTTATAAAAAACATGTTTCACTTCAAATTACTAAAGAAATTATTTATACAACATTTAACCTTTTTAAAAATTAACTGGAAGTATATGCAATGATTTTTTAAAAATAAGGCTAGAAATATCATAAATTATTCAGCCTATCAGATAAAGCACATAGCAAGGTATTACATCTCTCCTGACGGTAAAGCATACCACATGCTCACAATAACCTACGTATTACGTGGAAATTACAATACATCTAGCAACCAGGAGAAAATAACTAACCAGCAACCCAAGCCTGCCAAGAACTTGGTGCACCTTCAGTTAAACCAGTGCAATCTGTGAAACATAAATCCAAATCCAGAATTAGAGTTGAGTTTACACCCATATTTAGTCCCTCCTCTGCAATCAGTGAGGCATTTTTTCCAGTTAAACGTTTGAACTGGTGAGGAGAGTCTAAATCTGTGACATCTCTTGTTGATGGGAATCTGATAGGAAGCTGGAAGAAGTATCACAATATGGATCATCAAAAAGTACAATTTATGTTTGATATGAATTCTGCACATGTTTATAATAGTCACTCACATTTATTTTAGAAACTGTATCGATATAAATGAACCTATGCTGGATACAATTTCCACAAAATCACATCAATTTTATAGCTTGCAAGAAAATTGCAACATCTGGCAAGAAATATGTATTTGGGTGCATGCTTTATAGGGAACTATATACAAGATGTTGCCATTATTAGAATTATATTAAAGCAATATTGAGGATCGTGTTACTGCCGCACAGCAAAGCCTCATGGGTTAGACTGCACAACTGCAAATGGCATATGAAAAGCAACTCCTAGGTTACAGCAGTGTGTCCTTATTTGATTTTCACGTTAAACAGGAGGGTTCTTTGGCTGTGGACCGGAGTTCAATTCAAGACCACTATTACAGCAGTGGTCCCACTGAAAATACTCATGAGTATTTTTAGGTCTAACTCATTTCAGGAGCTCATGAGTATTTTTAGATTGCAGGAGGTGTAAGATAAATATATTAATTTCGTCCTAACATCCTGCTTTTATTACAAAATAAAGTTCTGATTTGTGGACAATAAAACTATTAGATGATTATTTGTGAACATCTTTGATTTTAAATGTTTCCTGAATGCATTAGGTTGATAAATACTGTCTGTTTAATCAATTTTATTTGTCCATATGAACCTGTGTGAGCAACTAGTTTCTAGAAAGTGTCCATAATCAAGGAACATCAACATGACAATAGGCCATGGTGCCAACACAACCTTTACACTAAGCTAAGACTAAATATATTCCAGCTGTACCTATTTGTGTTCATTTTATTATGTCGCAAGGACAGAACTGGGTGGATAAAAAAATATAAAATATAAAATGGGGAATGAATAAGTTCAATCTTCACAACATAATTTTTCCTGACTTCATTTTAGAGTCCGAAAGCCAGCAATTAAATTAAACGCTATAGAATTAGAATGCCGTTTAGTGTCTACTATAAATATCAATAATTTGTGCATGTCACCAATTTACTATAAAACTACTGCATCGTTTAATTTTGCTGTAAAACACCTGTAATTAATAAATAGTAAATTCATGCTCGCCAGGTGGATATACATTGTATACACAAGCAAAATGCAAACTTCCTTGAGATGGAGTAACCCGCTTTGGTATGTGAATATTCATCTAAAATCTGTGACTCTTTTTGAGAAACTGGACATTACAGATATTTTAAATATATCAATACACACTAACTACTATCCTATTTTCACTCTAGTATAGCGTTGTGTACTCTATTAATTATACTTTATTTTCCCAAAATTTGGTGAAGTTTCTTTCAGATAAACTTTGTTAAATGAGCAGTGGGATACCTTTAAACAATTGCTGTTGAAATGCCCAGATTGCTGAAGTTATATGTGTATGTTTGAACTTCTAGCAGGTTTAAAAGTTTAATAGGTTTTTCGATTACAGATATTTCTTGCATGTAATAAGGAATATCTGTATCGATTAAAATGCATATACTTCATACTTCAGCAATAAAAGCTCTATAAATAATTATTATCTGCTCATAAACAACAACTTTCAATGTATGTTTGCAGTCCTGCATACATTTTTACGATATTCATGAACAAAAATATTCGCGATGGAACCAGGCCCTACATCACACAAAAAGTATAATATATAACAGTTAAGCTCTATGAAGTTGCTAATTATTTTTTAACATTTACAGGGCCCAAAAAGTCAGTAAAGGGTACTTGTACAATTCAAATAAATTTTTGTAACCTTAAGGTTAGTAAAAAATGCTAGTGATTAAGTGTTCTGTAGACACAGTGCACTTTTATGCAAACATTATTTAGCTTTTGTGCTGTTAGGTTAATTATCAATGTTATTGGTTTGTGTATCATGCTATCAATTGTCCTGGAGTGTACACTCTGCATACAATCAATCATCAAAAAAATCTTACCATGTTTATTTTAGGTTGCTGAAAAATAATACAGCAAAATAACCAATTATTAAGGTTACAAGTGCTTTGACTACCTGGTCTACCATTTCTTCAAATTACGGAAACCATACTGAGCAATACTTGAAGCAAAATTTTTTGGAAATAAAAATGTACCTAACATTACAATTCAAATACTACAACATTTAAGCTGAATAGACCCATTCGAATTCAATTATTTGCACTTCAAACAAATTGTGGTAAAATTGTGGGCAGTTTAATGAAAAATTAGACTTCTAATAAAAGTAAAAATACATTTTTAGAAACTTAAGATATGAAATTTATTTAATTATCAGTCACATGATCATGTAATCAGCGAGAAAACCATCTTAGGTAAAGAATCATATTTTTCAAAATGTATATTTCAAAAAAATGTAACTCCAGCAACCCTGTAGATGCAAAGTTGAACCTTGGCCAACATTTATCAACTTCAAATAGAGATATCCAAAAAGGTGTTTCAGATTTTTGAAATTTTGCATCATTCAAAGTTGTGATTTGCCAAAATTCAACTGCCTGAAATTTTGACACTCATATCTTTAGAAATACATCTACAATTTAAGAACCAATAAAAATTTCAAAAATCTGAGACACTTTGTTGGAGTTCCTAGTTGGAAGTTAATGTTGGCCCGCAAGGGTGTTGGACTTTTTTTTGAAGTTAATGTTTTGACATACATGAATTTTATCCAAATGGCCCCCCGTTACTGATTACATAATCATGTGATAAATGGATATTAATTAATATTTTTTCATAGTCCTTAAGTTAATATCTTTCCAAATTGTCTGTTTTTTCATTAAATTGCCCAAAATTGGACTCAAAGTGTAAAATGTGAACAACCTGTCCCGAATGGGTCTTGCCACATTAAGGATCAAAATTTAACTCAAGATTTGTAAGCTGTCCAAAAAAAATCACCCTTTCAACTCACATTAATATATGTACCTGAAAAAGCAAAATCATTCCTAGAGTTTTGAATTTTAGCAAAAATAACATTCTCACAACTGTAAGTTACAACTGGTAAAATTCTTAACATAATTCTACAAACCTGTTTGACTTCACCCCATTCCTTATCAAAATATATGATGGCATGGTTGTTCGTGTCTGCCACATATATTAATTTCGTGGATAGGTCAACACACAAACCACCAGGTTCACTGAGACAGGATTTATTTATTTCTTGGTCAAGTATTGTCATACACTCCTTGCTGCCCGGATTTATGACTTTAATCTAAAATACACAAATACAATTTTCAGTACTTGAATTCTGATTTTGGTGACACACTACAGACCTGCAGTTGAGCAGTAACAGGAATATTAATGGGACAGGATATGTTAAATACTAGGTAGCATATATTCACTCAATCTTTTTTGACAGATTATTACAAGTTTAATTCAAATATAGAAAGGAAAAACGACTTTACACCTTCTTAATATTTTAACATTATGAAGACAGCAAGATTTACATGCATTGAAGATTTAACCCTGAATCCCACGATTCCTAAATCCTCAGTTAATTAAAATATTTTAAATATAGATCTAGAAATCATAATTATATTACTAATCAAACAGTTAAGGAATTCACAAAAACATGAACAGGACCAGCACGGAATAGTCAATTACACATTTCCAGGAAATGAGCCCTATTGTACTAGTGCATCTCAGCATTAATCTTTACCTCTGTAAAAACAATTTATACCTTATGGTTATAAGAATCGGCAACAACGATATCTCCAGTTTCTTTATCCAGCAGTGCTACACCTAGAGGATGTTGCAGTTTGGCCTCCACACCTTTACCGTCCTTGTCACCATATGCAAACAAATTCTGAGGAAACAAGTTTTTATATTAGACAATAGAAGTCTATTAGAAGCAGATTTATTTAGTGGTGCATCTTAGATCTACGATAGTTCAAAGCCTGGATCACTTTTCAAATTTATAAGAGTACAGTGTGAATTAATGTATAGTTAGTTTAGATAATCCTCAAAACTACATCGGTAATTTTCTTAATTTTTAGGTAAAGGCATCTGTTCTAGTCAGTTTATAGTGACAATATAGTTAATCCAGTTAAAGAGCGAATCTTCCTACATAATCACTGTATCAACACAAGTGTGCTTTTAAGTAAAATAAATTCAAGTGCAATAATTATAGTTTGTCTTCAGAAACAGTATTTTAGTGGTTCTTACTGTCGGATCTCTTTCCCCGCCAACTAAAGCTCGAACAGCACCATCTTTTAAAGAAACAGTTCGGATTGTGGAGCTCTCGCTATCAGCCACATACACAGTCTGTCGTTCATAATCAACTGCAAGACCAGAGGGTTGTGCAAACGCTGCTTTCTGTGCATAGCTGTTGTTTCTGTTTTCTTCATTACCACTACCAGCCCATCTAATGCAGGTTCCCTCTTTATATTCACTGTAAGTAAGAAATCAGTTACAATAAGGAGACAGTATTGCCTATGTCATTGACCCAACATTTAGCTTTTGGGTTATACACAGGTCAGTTTTTCCTTTTAGAGATAAAGAATCTTTAGTCTCTGAATGCAAAGTTCACTGGTTATAGATGTGTTAACTGGTTCAATACATGTTTTGCCATTTAACAGCTATCATCTTAGTCATCATCACATGTGTTTGCAGTTCCGATTTGGCTAGAATAGCAATATTTAATGAAATATAAAATTACCTTTAAACAGTGAAAATGTTTTTCACATTCAGATAGAAGATCATATTGCTGGTAATAATGTCACGATTGTAGAAATTACAAAATTTATCATAATTTCAAAATATAAAATGAACTACTATAATTTTAAACTGATATCTGACCAAATTACCTATTTTTTAGCCACTTTCCATCTTCTAAAAACAAGAACCAAATCTGGTGAGTGCCAGCCATTGCAATTAATAAAATGTCCAATTTAGTTGAGTCTGAAAAAAGAGTAAAACGTTGAAAAATACATTTTTGATAGAAAAAGTACCTGAAATATTTCCACAATTGGATCAGAGGTTTCTCTTAATAAAGTCTCTTTGTACAGTTCTGTGGTACATGTGTGAAGCAAAACCTGATTATTGCTACTAACAATATGTTGGCAAGCATATTTTTTTTCAATTTCACTGCAAAAAATATTTACTAAAATTACAGAGTAAGCAACATTGCGGATTTGAAACAATCCGGAAATCCTTAGTTTTTGTCACCTATCAATGAGCAAATTATCAAGCCCTCAAGACTGTTGAGAACAGGCAACTTGCAGCTAGCTACTGACTGTCACCCTTTAATATTAGAAAAAAAACATCTTTGCTAACTACAGCAATACAGATACATAATATACTAAACATACCGACAGAACTTGTCAGAGCAACATCCCATGGAGAACTTATTGCCTGTTCTGTCTCTATATTCCCACCCTCCTTGTCTTGTCCTTGCTTTCCAGTTCCTGCTATGGTTATCACAAGCTGCTTATTCAGATCAATCTATAAAAGTATTGTGAAGTATAAACTACGATTAAAAAAAATGATATTGAAATTGACTACAATGAGTTTTATTAAATAGTTATTAAAATTTGAATTCTTTCATTATACCCAGAACAGGATTATAGCAATATCTTTTCTATTTTTTATCATACATACTTTTTATATTTCAGTATTTGTTTTCCAATTTTGTCACAACTAATTCAAGTCTTGTAGTGTTAATTAAAAATAAAGTAATATTACACTGCCAGATTTCTTTCTTAATTTGTTATTTGTAATTGTTTATATTTCAAACAATACATTTTAAAACTTAATTTGCAAAAAAATGTCTGCCTACTTCTCTTATTGCATGATTTTCTGTGTCAGCCACATATATTAATCCTCCTGGTTTATAACATACACCTTGCGGAGATTGGAATCGAGCCTCGGTGAACGTTCCATCTGTTAACCCAGGTTGTGTACCACCAATGCATTCCTAAATACAAAACAAAAGCAACTTTAAATAAACATTGCATAATACTTTGACAAAACATCAACTCTGATCAATATGTCAGTCACTGCAGTATTCAATAATAATGCAGTCCGGATGAAGTTTTTCAATGTGGAATTCCACTGATATGAGGTGAAACACTAACAATAAGCATAGGCTTAGCTAAGTATTTTTTAACTCATCTGGTACTGATAGATTGGATTAAAATAGCCTACGGAACTTTTAAAGAAATGTTTTAATAACAGAAAATAATATTATTTGTTCATTCAAATTTCGATGCACACAAAGTACCATGACCTGTACTGGCAGTTTCACTAAACATCTCTGACTAATAAGTTTGAAAAAACAATTATAGACTTTTTACACTGTCAAGATTGATGCTTTTCTGTCTCATCTAAACATTTTATTTCTTATTTTTTGCAAATAATCAATATGTGCAAACACTATCAGCACACTTTACAATTACAAATTTGTGACTTGATAACATGTGGTTAAAAACACAAACCTCCACAACTCCCTGTTTATTCACCAGAAGTATTCTATGGTGACCTGTATCGGCTATAATAAGCCTCTTATATGAATCATCCAAACAAATTTTTCCAGGAAACAACAAGGATGAATTATGAAAAGAACTAGATGCCAGGGGCGAGATTCCTATTGCATGGTCTTTTATTTTCCCCTCAGACTTGTAAAACTGCACAGCAACCCTAACAAATTCAATTAATTCTTCCCTATGACCTTCTCCAACAATTGTGTGCAATATCTCACTATCGGGACCTAAGATTAATAATGTAGGCCAGCATGCAATGTTTAATTCATTCCACATCAGGGCCTCATGATCATTGACGACCGGATGCTTGATGTTATACCTCAGGACAGCACTGAGAATGTTTGAGGATGTTTTCTCATTTTGAAATTTAGCAGAATGCACACCAACAATAGCGAGTCCGTCCTGGTCAGAATATTGTTTCTCTAAATCTTCAAGGTCGGGTAGAATGTGCATACAGTTTATGCAACAGTAAGTGAAAAAGTCTAAAACAACAATTTTTCCTTGAAGTTGTTTTTTCAGAGATAGAGATGATGTTGTGTTAATCCATTCGAGGCCTACAAAATAGAAATTATTACGATAAAAAGAACTATTTGTGAGTGTCATATCACGAAATAGGACTACACACTGTATCCCCTACACATACACAACAATCAAATGATGAGGTAACCTGGAATTTTGTCATCCAATGTGCCAAACAGACTGATGACTGATACTAAGCCTTGAGAGGGCAATATTCACATTTCAAATTGATATTAAATGTCATACTAATAGTATATACATGTATATCTGACGTGTTGGTCCTAACACTTTTGATTTCCTATTCAAAAACTATCGTACTTCGAAATTAACAAAAACTCACTGGCACGATGATATGTTTCATATAGAAAATAGCTTGCCTACGGTAGTAGGGTCATGAAGCCAGGATTATATTAAAAGTGCTAAAACTAAAAGTAAAACTAAACTGAAATTTTTTTTTGAAAGTATGGTCGATTTTTACCTTGCTTGAAATCTGATGGCACAATCCTTAACTGTTCTTGCTTCTTTATATGTTCCAAAATCAATGAATCCCTTTCACTCTGCTTTCGGCGTGCACGTAAAGCAGTTTGGAGCTCAAAACTTGAAGTTGAAATAGCTTCCGTATTTACCGTACCCGCCATTTTTATCGGAAATGACATCACACTGAAAATATAACCAATTATTTTTCAATCCGGTAATTTGTCCGTAAGAAATTATCCCCAAAATTTTAGGGAAGGGATCATCATGATCATTTACAGTAAGAAGTTATTTGTTCAGATTATTTTTTCAATAATATGAATTTTTAAAAATCAGTAATACATAGTTTAATATGTTGTAAGTGATTTTCATTTTGTTCAGAAGTCTGGAAAACTTGGTTAACAAAAATATTATCATTAGACCCACCATATATAATCCGGAACACTTCTACAACTTCCAGGGAGCGAAATGGTCTATCTGCATCTATAAACAGTCTGAAGGCCTCTGAAACCTGACTGTAGCCTGTAAAACCGCAACAGAATTATAAATTTCCATACGGTATGCATTTGAGACACTTTGATCGATGACTGAGCAGAATCTATCTGAAATCAAAGTAAGGTAAGTGGCACTCTGCGCTTGTTGTTTATTTTTGGTGACAATGAATGAATGATGAAATCCAACAACGAGCATGCGTTTATGCTCCAGCTGTTTACACTTTTTGTACAGGTAATTGCAGAATATATATGTTAACACTTGAATGTTTGAAAACACAGCAAAAGTACTTCTTGAACACAATCTACTGAGGTAGTAGTGTAGATAGACTGACACCAGTCGTTAGAAGCATTGGTTGGAGCTTTTTAATAAATGAGTTATAGTACATAAAACAGTTGCTAGAACAAACTGGTAAGCTCTCTGCCAATTTTGCCTACAAAAGCTGTTTATAATGCTTAAAGTTGAATACAGTATCATATGCGTATGTTTATGCTTTATATATGTTTCTAGTCCTAGCTTTATGACCCTATGGCGAAGCCGTAGGGTCATCATAGCTCATACAGTGTAAAATCAGTAGAAGTTGGTGTCTTTCAAAAACACTCACCGTGTGTCAAAAAATTCAATAAATCCAAAGCAATATTGTTGCCTTCTTTGTCTATGATACTTCTTCTTCTGCTTTCTGTCACTTTAACCTCGATTAGTACTCCTCAAGGTGACTTCTAGCCCATAAATCCACCACCACTACGATCAACGCAAAATTTCCATCTTGCAGACTTCATTTGGCAGGATATGATGTCACATTAACCAGCGAAATGAGGCGGCAATGTGAAGAAATTCGGATAGGATGAACTAGTCGAAAACTACTCTTCACTCATTTCCATAATGGCTCGGGTTGGTGGGGAGAAATCTAGCGAAATGAGTGAAGAGTAGTTTTTGACTAGTTCATCCTATCCGAATTTCTTCAGATTGCCGCATCGTGTCGCTGGTTAATGTGACGTCATATCCTGCCAAATGAAGTCTTCAAGATGGAAATTTTGCATTGATCGTAGTGGTGGTGGATTTGTGGGCTAGAAGTCACCTTGAGGAGTACTAATCGAGGTTAAAGTGACAGAAAACAGAAGAAGTATCATAGACAAAGAAGGCAACAATATAGCTTTGAATTTTGTGACACACGGTGAGTGTTTTTGAAAGACACCAACTTCTACTGATTTTTACACTGTATAAGCTATGACCCTACGGCTTCGCCATAGGCCAGCCATAGTAGGGTCATAAAGCTAGGACTAATATGTTTCTAGCTAGGAGTGCCATATATTTTTCTCCTTTAAATTCAAAGCTAAGACCGGGGACTGCCAGATTATTAGACAAATCTTTTGAATGACTTTTTAGGAAAATTATTTTTTAGAAAAAAGAAATTATCTTAAATTACAAAGCCGACTAACATTAGTCTATAGTGTACACTGACAGTCTGTACTACATCTAAGCTGGGATTATATATAACTAGTTATATAACTGTATAAATTGTAAAAAAAAAATTAATCGTCCACCGAAGTGTTAGTCCTTTATTGATTTAGGGCTAACTAACATCTTCAGGATAGCTCCCAGATAGCAGCACAGAAAAGAAATATTAGTGTGAAGCTGCCAGTAAACCATCAAAATGCAAAATGGCTACCCAAACAAAGATATTCAGATTCTGACAGAGAAACAAACAGCAGAAGCATTACCTAATAGTTTGACATGAGTTACATAATTTAGCTCTTAAATAATCCAAACTTACCAATCCATATATATGGTTTATTCAGGTTTTAGCACACTGATGTTTACATTAAATCAACACTGATTCCCAACAATGCAGAATACAGAAATTCTGACTCATATTTGCATTGTATATACCTTCAAAAAAGTCCCTTATACTGATGTGTGGATCGAAATTGCGGGAACATCCCCAATCGACAATAAATATGGGACCCGGCTGGCTCCTAACAGAGACTGAAAAAAAATATTACCTTTAATATAGGATTAATTTTGTTATATTTGATTGTACAATATGTGGGGTCTAATATAACTGCCAGTCAGTTTTGTGCCAAATAAAACCAAGGGCTTGACAAAATTTAAGGTAGCGGTGTGCGGTCTGTCCCTATACATGCCAAATCCTCTTAATTATTTATTCCTGGCAAAAAAACTGATTGCTTAATAATTTGTGTGTTGATAAAACCTGTTTACTAAAAGTGAAAAACCCGATTTGCTGACAGAAGTGAAGTCAAATCTTGTTATTCCACTTGTATTCAGCTGAAAACCAGACCACTCTGATAACTGATCAAAAAATCAGATTAGCACTGCTGATTTGATAAAAAAATACACAGATCCACTAAAGCTGCACATCCCTATAGCCAGAAGCTTGACTACCCTTCCCCGGGATCAAAGTTAGTTTGTAGTGCTCACAGGAAGGTCATATGTTGCTTGGATAACCTATTGATTAATCTATGTGATATCTTAGATAAAACAGCAATTGGTCAAACCCAATACTAGTTCTCTATATAAATCCTTATGCAAGGCATCCATGCAGTCCTAGTAGATATCGGTGATATCTACTGTGACTGCACGGATGCCTTGCTCAAGATATAATATTTTTTATCAAATAATTAGCACCTTGATGCCCTAGGATGGCACTTGTAGAAAGGGTAATATATACTTGGAAATGGGTGACATAAAAGACAAGGGTTTATGTTAGTGGGAATACTGTGTTGTTTTTAGAAAGTAAGTCTGTCTAAGGGTAAATTTTTCACCTACGGTTTCAGATTTGTAAAAAGGGCCTGTCTGTAATTTTTAAAACTTGCAAATCAAATGATGTCAGGACTGAAACGGATCCTTTTTTGGCATATTCTGGGGTTATTAATGTATACCATGTTCATGCTTGCACACTTACCCCTTCCACAGATGTTGTCCCTAGGCCATGATGATGATACCATACATGTGTTAATTCTTTGGTGTGAATAATTGTGCAAATAAAAGCTAGCTCCTAAATTGTTATCAGTTGTCAAGATAATTTTGGTCACATAGTATGCCAACATAATTCTTTTTGTACTTGCTGCTGTTTGTAATCTGTATTTTTTGCTTGTAAAACTGTAGTGTTTTCTTTTCCAATAAATTTATTAAAAAAAATCTTTTTCTTAAGATATAAAACTGACGTATGATGCAATCCCCCTATATACACACACACCCACAGACATAATCTGATCTCGCTGAACCCATCAATGAATATTCGTGAATGAAAACAATCTCGTGCCCTGTAAAAATAGGAAAGAATCAACAATCAAGAAGGTGAATTTTTTACATGTAAATGTTATAAAACTTTGTTTTTGGATTGAACATATGGATAAAAAATGTTCTGACTCATTGGTGAATATATTGTAGACAAAATATTTGTTTGGCAATATCTTTATACATTTTATAAATATTGTAGGTAACCATGGCTCAGATTTTGACTGTGAAGTCTTCAGGACTGTGTCACCAATTACTGAAATTATCAACAACTTCTAAAAATTCTATTTTTAATCGGAATCAGATTTTAATACGGAAATTTTCTGTTAGTCGACCTTGTTATAAAGTTGCTAATTTTCGAACTGAATTAAAAGATTCCAAAAGAATTGTGGTAAAACTTGGAAGTGCAGTGATAACAAGAGAAGATGAATGTGGGTTGGCTTTGGGAAGATTGGCATCAATTGTTGAACAGGTATTGCGACATAAGTACAAGGTGCCATACACATGAAAAACTAAAAGAAAAATTATACTTTTTCTATATAAAAATTTTGAATAACTATGAAAGCATGTAATCAGTTGTAATTCCACCCTAAGTATGTTTTCTTTGTATGTTCAGATTATTTGATGTTGTTACTAAATCTAATGCATATCTGTTTCATATATAAAAT
>JAOXYB010022914.1:0-16755 GCA_028565635.1 Phoronis ovalis | reverse complement strand
AATTTGCTGATGATTGTTTTTCTGCCCATCGTACTATGCAAAAGCGTGCCACTACAAGTCTTTGTCTCACGATAACAGCTTCAAATTTTATTTGTAAGCTTCTTATTTGATGCAGAGTAAACATGGGGTCAAATTATAGGTTAGATTTAATTTTGAGAAGGTACATGTATGTCACATTGGGCCTTGATCCAGAATAAAGACGAAACATTGCTGGGACAATTCGAAGGTGCAAATTGTTTATAAAGCGAAGGCCATTGGTGGATGGCTGTATGGATTAGGCAAGATGACACTTTACAATATTTCTATTAAGGCTAAGCTTAGAAGCTGTCTTCAGTCATCATTGTGGTAGAGATTCTTAAAACTGTCGATGAAAATATTGTTACAGCTCTATCTGAGCATAAGAAAAGTTCTGGCCAAAAATATGCTCTTGACAAAACCCATGGCTTGGGACTTCATATTAGCTACTTAATATATCTTAACACTGCGCTATACTTAGACTTTAGTCAACTAAAATATAATTTAAGAAATATAAGCATTATTAAGTCTTTTCATTAAACTATAGTCTATAGTCCTTGCAGAGACGTTTTTGTTGCTCCATTTTAACATACCACATTTAAGGTATACATAAATGATTTTACGCAAATAAATATACATTTCAGGAAAACAAACAACAAACACTAAAGATGTTCGGATAATATATCTCCTACCAAGCTCGTCATCCTACCAATGATCTCCAGTTGATGTCAGTAAAGAATGGATGTGACTTGATGTCATCAGTACCATTTATTCCACATCCAATCCTTTCCATGGGATTCCATGTTAAGAGCTGACAGAAAACAGAAATAGAAAGACTATAAATAATAATTGATGAATATCGAGCTCCGGTAAATCTCCTGTAGTTATATTTACTAAGGCTTGTGATGTCACGGCATCTTGATCAATACTGGCAACTTTTGTTGCATGCAGGATACACGTAATTCATACAAGTTTTTTAGGGGGCACTTAACATGAACTTGTACATGGTTTATCAATTAGATGTCGAGAATAAAACACTCATTTCACTTAAGGTAGACAACAACGTATCAGCCATTGATTTCAGATCAAGATTGTGACGAATCATGATGGTACAGCAGATTAAATATCTGTATTTTGATCAGAGCGTGTTCATGGAATAAGGACAGGTTATATCATCCAGCAAGTGTTGAATTCAATATTTTTACCATATTTTAAAATAAAGCAATTGAAACTCAAAACTGGTTGAAATTCAAAATGTGTCAAATACTCACCTGTTGTAATAGTGATCTTGCTTCCTCGGACACATGGTCAGGAATAATTAGTTGGGTATGAGCTGTAACACCAGCTGGATGTGACATAATTAAACTATACCCAGTCAACAGTTCATACAACAAAGCTCCAACACTCCACCAATCACAAGCTGCAGTGAGTTGACATGGTTGTTTTAATTCTGCAAGAAAATAAACAAAATTTTTACTCTAGCCACTAACAAGTGTGGTTAAAAGTCATATCATACATTTTCAAGTGCTTGCTTTATTAGTCATTCGATAATCAATAGAGGAGGCCATCAATTTTTTTGGAAATGATCACACATTACCAAGTCAACAGGTCATAACTAAGATTGAAATTATTCAATGTTTAATCTTAGTCATCTTGACATCGGCAAAAAAAATCTAAGCTACTAATTATAGATTATGTATTATGGCAAAATAAGTACATTTTCATCTCACATTGTTGTAGAATAACTTGTAAGGTTTTGAGCAACAAATAAAATTTCAAAATATTAGGCACAACATTACTTATATCTACACAATAGTAGAAACAGGTAAGAGTTGTGCTGCTGACTGTATTAGTTTCACAATTAAAATCCTTTTTCAAACTTTTAACAATGTCAGCAACACAAGAGCTTTAGGAATCCTTTTCCAGCGTAATTCCCAATGCAGAAGTAAAACTAAGCATTACACACCTTAATCAATAGTAACAAACAAATAATACTTGTTTCTATTGTACATTTATTTCCATTGATTTATTTTGTCTTCATGTTACCTTATTAAAATGTGTTCACATGTATATGCTTTTTACCTGGAGCAGCATACAAATTGTCCAATGCATATTCACCAAGTGCTTGGTTGACATATGCCCATTTACTGAAGAAAGTCAATAAAACATGACCTCCGTCACCAAGTAAAATGTTGTCTGGTCTCAAGTCACTGTAAATGATACAGCAGAAAATACAGTGCTGCAAAGTATACTTTGTCACACAACAAACAGGATTCAACAGGGATGCAAAAATACTATCTGTCCCATTACTCTTCTTTTATAGTAGTTTGTCTTGATAAATGACTTTCCTATCACATCAAACAATGTACTTGTATTGAAGATTGTGACGTTTGAACGAGATCAAGTCGTATCCAAAATTGTGCTCGAATCCCATATCTAAGTACTGCTAAAGATTACAGGAGGTAGTGCTAGTGGACATGGCGAGGTGTATTATCGGTTTGTCCTCCTACATGAATGTGATGTCACAAAGCAAAAGACAAAGTAATCATGACAACAAAGCACATGTCAATGCATTCTAACTAGTTTCAGTTAAATTTTGAAATATAAAACCAGCAAAACATTAGAAGGTCACATCCAGGGTTAAAGAGATGCACTCAACTTCTAAAAATATTCGGAAAATTTGGAAAAAAATATAGAATATACCACAGTTATACAAAGTTAATATTAAGAACTTTCTTAAAAAAATACTAGGCATGTTACTCATACAAAATCACTGTTTCTTTATAACAAATTATGCATCTTACCAACAAATAATTCCAACTGAATGCAAGTGCCCAACAGCTGTTATTATCTCCGCAATCCACTGCCGTACACAGGACTCTGGTAACTTGTAGGTCGCTACTTTATTAACCATTCTATCGAGATCAGAAAAAACATTGGATAAGGCTCTTGGACGAGTTTTATTAGTCCTTGGCGAATCTAAACTATGATCCATACTTTGTGATAACTGTCTAGATAGCAAAGGTGGAACAGTAGATAAACACTCTTCCAATGCTGTGTCACTCTGCGTCTTTGGTTTTGCAGTGTGATCTTGAGATTTGCAAGGACTAGCTTCACGTTCCGAACTAATATCAGATGTGTTGCTTCTGCTTACATCATAAATACTTTGTTCGTGTAATGAATTATTTTGTGTTCTATTTTCAGGATATTTTGAAGCTTCACTATTATTATCATTAGCAATAGGTAGTGGTGTAATAATTGGGGTATCTGAATCAATATCTGCCAGTACTTCTTCCACAGATTTGAGCAATTCTTTTGCACTTGAAATCAAATCATCGGCATCAGGTAACTGAGAATTTGTATCATTAGCACTGTCGTTAGTTGCAGATTTCTCTGTTTCAGTTTTTCCATCACAGGAATATTGCACATTACTAGGCTGACATGAATGATTTTCTAAGTTATCAATATTTGTAGTGTCTTCCTTAAGTTTATCGGATTCATCAATTTCTTCAGGTATGCTAGGAATCTGATCAATTATAGCTAGGCAATCAGTTTCTGAAATATAACTGTCTTTTCTTTCAGAATCACTATCAATGCTATTAATGCTAAAATGTTCCAAAGATGGTTGATTAACACGAGTGAGGAAATTTTCGAAAACATCGTCCCCATCACTGAAATTTACATCAGTTGCATTTTTTGGTATTTCGTTCACAATCACTCCAAATTCAGTTTGAGTATTTTCCATTGTTTTTGAGCTTGAAGATTCAGGGTTCTTTGTATTATCTAATACTAAATTGTATTTTTGTGGTTGCTCAATACTTTCACCATCACTTTTATTAAAACGAGCAACTCCAAATTCTGTCACATCTCCAACTGTGGATGCATAATCAGTAAATAACTCTACATAGCTTTGACTCACTTCAGTATCTGCCTCCAAATCTGAATCTAGTGACCTTTGACCCGATGAATTTTGTGCTATAATTATATTACTGTTTTCAGCCACAGAACCACTTTTAAGTGCACTATGCCTACTTATGTCATTTTCTGCTTGTTCTCCATTGTCAGATTCTAATAAATGCTGTCCAGAATATACATTTTCTTGACTAGATGCAGAAATATTGGACTGTGTTCTACTACGTTGCTTCTCTCTTCTTTCGATGTTTTCTGAATGATTTAAATACGAGCTTAAGTAGTTCCACAATTTCCCACCGGATGCATGTTGCAACAATATATAAATAGCTGAATCTGTTTCATAAAATCGATAAAAGCGAACCATATATGGACAAGACGTGGGAATGACATTCTTGTTACATATCTGTATTCCGCTCTTATGTAGCACCTGCAAAATATGTTGGTGAAGATTTATAACCTAAAATTTTAAACATGCATAATCTATTACCTTTTGGTTCAACTGTAAGATATTGTAATTAATGATTTACATTGCAATTATCTCTTATACTAGTTACAATATAGCATCAACAACTACATGGGTCAAATCTTATACCAAAATATAAACTTATTTATACATAAAAGAGCACAAAGCAAAACCAGAAAGTACACTTTTCTGTTTTGAGTGCCCAAAAAATATATAAAAATAAAATGAAAATCATAGATAATCTATGTACAGCACATTTTTTGGACCAGATTCCAACACTGTGGTTACAATTTCATAGATAATCTACAAAATTAAACTTGTTAATACATGGAGGCCAGAGCATAGATAACCTATGAACATTAACATTGTGAAAGTTCCAAAAAGCATTACAACCAGCTTTAGTTACTGTTGCATTCATAGATTAAATAAAATATGCAGCTGATGTTTAGAACTGTATGTAAATGTGCAGTACAGATTATACATAGAGCACAAGATGTGTTTGGAACTGTTATTGTGCAGCATGACTGTTCATAGGTTATCTATGTAACTGTTTGTCATCTATACAGTAAATGTGTGTAAATGTCAAGATCATAGATTATCTATAAACTATTATGACTAGTTTTGAAACCTGTAAATCTGAACTGCTCATACATTATCTAGGTCATTAACAAAACTTTTATATTGTATAAACTAGTCTGTTAACAGTTCACAGTTAATCTATGAAATTGTTTAAACAAATTTTTTTTTGCTACTTTTAAATGTGACTGTTCATTATAGATTATCTATGCAACTGACAACTGTAAGTTAAAAACTGGAGATTATATTACGAAATTCAAACTATTTAACTTCATGTTTAGAGTATTAGCTTTTTAAAAATGCATATTTTCATATATCTATCTCTTCATTATAATTACTAACACATACGCTAAAATATATATACCCTTTTTGTATCTAAAGTCCTTAAAACATAAAAAGTGTACTTTCTGTTAAATGTACAATATTTAAATTCAGCAACTGTCAAAAAAAATGGCCATTTACTTCACAACAAATAGTTTCATCCACAAAGTGAATACTTTTCTCATTAGTTACTTGATGTGATACCTTAATAACAAACGTATCCTCAGTGACCTTATCAAATACTAGCATGACTTTGTCAATAACACCAAGAACTTTATAGTTTCTCAACTCTGAGATAGGACCCAGCAGAAAAGCAGATCCATGGTCAACTTCTGATGCAGCAGACATATTGCTATCACTCTAGAATAAACGTTGTCGTGAATTGTACAAAAACATAACATGTACCTCTTAATTTACAATCCATATACCAGTTGGCAATTTCTTAAAAATACTTTTTTTAACTGCATCTTCAATCTACTTCACAGAAGGATAGTAATATCAGTGTTCTCCACAAAAAACTCATACTTGTTCAGGGCACTAATTAACTTTAGTACATAAACCTTGTATTATTTATCAACATTTTATCTATCCATGTTTGAGGTTTACATAAACAATATCATTGGCCCTGTAACATGTATACACTATTTTATGGAAAACATTGAATAGAACACCTGCTCTCTTACCAAGGAATAATATTTTAACTTTTACAGTCTGAGTTTTCACTTTGAAAAAAGGTTAAACAAGTTTTAAAATGAAACAACTTTCAGATGGCAAAATGACAGTTATCTACACCTCTGATCAGGATAATAAGTTGAAGCTCACAAATGTAATATATACATACGGCCCATCTTTTGCTGTCTTCTTCTTTACTAGCTACGTTTCGTTTATAGATATCTTCTGCTTTTAGTAGGTATTGCGCTGTTTTTCTTCGTACTGCATCTCTCCTAGATTTATTAGTGTCTCCTAAAAATCATTTGCAAGACACTGAAGGTTTTCTACAGATCAATTTGATTCATGGTTTTAGGAAAAAATTGTTTTGTCTTCCTACTATCGCAAAGCTATGTCAAGTAAAGTATATCCCACTGTCCCATGTCGCCTTGAAAGTCATATTTTATTTTCACGCTTTAGTGGGAAAAAAATGTTGAAACATTTTTCCTCAGGATCAGTACCTAAGAGGATAACAAATTTCCAATTTTTTTATTTATGATAAGCATACATATTGAATTGGAACCCCGGACAATGAGGATACTTGGTTTTCTCACTTACGGTTGATAACTGCTCAGGTTAAACTATGAGCCACAATCAGCTTATAACTTATAACAGAAATTTGCAGCACAAGAACTTTTCTAAGAAAATGACACATTCAAAAATTCTGAAATCTTGTCAGGTATTATATCACTTACGCTGATAAAAAATATTTTCCCCACTAAAACGTTAAAATAATATATGATTTTCAGAGAGACACACGAGAGTGGGATATAAGCTTACTCTTGAAGAATTGCTACATAGTCCCTTGCTATTACATATAAAGTCTAGTATATATAAATAAAGATAAACACAGACAATGATTCATTTGATATTGAAGGTTGATGAACAACTAATATGTATGACTTATCGTATACTTATTTCAAGAATTGCACAGGTGACAGCAGGAAAAGTAACAAACCTTGAACTCCCTTCAGCAAAATACCAACACCGCTCTTGTAATAGCCAAAAGCTGCATCATATTTTCCATTGGCTTCGCATTCTTTTGCTAAACTTATTTGATTAGCAGCTTGATAAATGTAATCATCCTTTCCACCCAAATCCATATTTGTAACACTTTCAGCAGTTTTTGAGCGTTCACGGGAAGCTAATTCTTTAATTACAGACAATTCAGAAGCCTTGGTATCGGTCTTCATAGCTGGATTATTTGTTGATAATGGATCAAACTGCGACACACTCTCTTTTAGAGAGTCCTCACAACTTTGCATATCACCAGTTTGAAAATCTGTACTTGGCTCTTTATCTGGCGATTCTTCAGGAGGGCTAGGCAGTTCCAGTAGATTAGTTTCAGCCGACAACATTTTTCGAGGCATCTCCGGTGTTTTCAGCTCAGTACATTCATTCATGGCACTTAACAACCATGAATTGCTAACTTGCAGTTGATCTACATGACTAGTTTCACTAGTGGATACTTCTTGGGCTTCGTTAAGAGGATCAAAGAATGTAATATCTGTGTCAGGTAATGGTGTACTGAGAGCCGAGTCATCTGTAAACGATGTATCGTCGTCGTCATCATCATCATTCAAACTAATAGTATCACCGGGTTTTCTGTATTTCCAAACTCCACCAAGACTCTGTGCTAACCCATCCCTGTAAAACAATCAGTTCACTTTACGTCATCTGATATGCAAATTATATTTTGAAAGAATTTAGTATCTGGTTTTGACAGGAGTGTTTTACAAAAATCTATCTCTTCTGTTGGTTCAATTTCACTGAGCAAAATTACTAAATTTCATATATTTTGATGTTGTTTTTTATGGTTACATACTTTAAAGAAACAAACTGACATCACTATTGGTGTTGCTTAAATGGATTTCTTTCAAAACTGTAGGTTTTTTTTCATTATACGTCTCTGGCAAACATACTAACTATTGATGAAGTCCTGATCACCGAGAACTTACTGTTCACAAGGTGCTGGAGTTGATGTCGTAGAATCAGCAGTACTATGGTCCTCACTAGTTGTACTCATATGAAATGGCTGCAGTAAAGCTGTATCTCCCATTTCACGTATTTCATTGTAAACAGTTTTATCACCACCCTATAATATAAAGTTTCAATTTCAAGGCAGATTTGATTAATAGGTTCGTGAAGTTTATATGCTGAATTTTGTTGAATTTAATTTTTTTTACATATCTCAGCTTTGCAACACATTTTTATAAGGTAACTGTACATTAGCTAGACATCAGCCACTTTGTAAGTTCTAAATATACTAAAATTTAAATAGTTTCAAAAACTTTAGGTTACTATATTTCAGTGGTTGTAAAACATTTCATACTACATCCCACATACCTCAAAGAAACTCTGAAAATCATCGCACATAAAAAGGTGAGATTGTGCCGCAACAAAATTTAACAAATCAAGAGCACTTTTTCTTCTTTCCTCAATGACAGCTTCATCAAATCGACCTGAAATATTGTACAACACAGGTGAACAATCCAAACAGAATAGGTACAAAGTAAATGGAGCATTTTTATCTGGGGGACAAACAAATTATTGATTTTGGTAAATTTAAAATAATACGATATACGTAAGACTCATACTATCACAACTTAAGCTATGTATTTGGTATGATACACATTTAATTAATATATCACTATCGCTAGTGACATGCCACAGGCCAGTAACAATCAATATGAATTACTGTAGTGTTGTTGAATCTAGGGATTTGATTTAGATAAGGAAATATATGTAACAGAGAATAATAAGTGATACTATATTATGATTAACAATTAGAATTAAATTTCATATCTTGTACTTCAAATTCCAAAGTCTTTATCCTTCTAATACATTAATAAATCCCAGGTGAATATACATTCAAACTTTTAGAGTCATTCCTGTACTAAATTTAATTGTTCCATTGATTCCTGATAATTGTTGTTTAATCATCTCATCATTCTATTCTAAACCAATTCCATAATATCATATTTACGAATCTGACAGCTTTAAATATTAATTTCGGTCATCATCAAGATGGGACTAAAACGCTTCTGAAAATTCTTGCATATCATATTCATTATATGGCTACTGTAACATCAGACAAACTAAGAACACATCATTCTATATCACATGCAGTACTGTATATTGAGCAATTTCAAATTTCTCTAGAGTGTACAGAGCAATTCTTCACTACTTCATGTCTTGGTTGGGAGTGTGTGAATATTCACCAGTCAAGTTATTTATGCTAACTCGTATTTACATAACAAAAGAACAAAGGATTTAGTTTATGTACAGTTATTGTTCACAAGTTATTGTGAGCCTATACCAGTCAACACAATGATTACATTGTTTAGACACCAACAGAGATAGTTACCTTTTTAAGATGGTAGATCAGTGGCAATTTTGATGAAGTTCAGACAAAAATAATTTGCTAAGTGCATGCCATACTATCTTTATACTGCCAGTGTTCAACTGGTATTAGTTGCAGTTATAAAAACTGACATCATTACTCACCAAAAACCTTTGGTTTAGCAAAAATGGGGAATTCCCCCTTTCTGTGAAGAGCTTTGTGAAGAGTTGAAAGCTTTTGATAAAGTTTCTTGAAGTCATTGTATCGCCTCCAGACAACAATCTGAAAAAAAAACATCGGTGCAATTTACTATCAGTAAATATTTAAATTTACAGATGTTCCTCTTCAGTTCATTTTCCAGGCTTAGATAGAACTCTAACTAACTCGCTGTATTTGGGATATATGTTTGCAAAGTAGTTATAAATGCAACAGGTCTCATTTACTAGAAAATATGGTTAGGCTATTCCTAATCAATCGAAAATGGTGATGTGCAAATAAAAACAGTGGGTGAGGTCAATTACAGGACTCTTTGCTGATGTATTTCGATAGACCATTTTCAAATGCATCTGGTGTTTCACAGTTTAAATTATCGGATAATAGAGTGTTCCACTGACTAATAGTATTCAGGAAAAGTTTTGCAAGCAAAATCGACAAATTTGTGACGATGGTAATTTGTGGATCCACTCCCGAGTCAACCCAAAGGCCAAACAAATGAATATTGAAAGCAAACAAATTACCTCTGTAACAGCTTCTGGGGAACTAACTGGATATACCTGCAAAATGAGAAGATGACAATGAATTATTACTAAGAGAAAAACGAAGACCTGTAACCAGGAGCTGTTTTTGAGGGCTATTATAATTTTTTTAATGAAAATAGATCATTTTAATATCTGCTTACACTTCTGAGAAAAAAACATTATTTCCCACCAGGAGTTTCAGAATGAGCCATGTACTATTTAAAGATTAATTTTTTCTCCTGCTTGCCTGGATAATTGTCAGGATATCAATGTTCATTTTGTTACTTGGACTCTTTGTGTGGGAGAAATTAATTGGACGAGATTTAAAAGATATTTGAGACACAAAATTTTTGAGATTTTGATGCCCAATGTGTGTCAAGAATTTCAAGAACAATAACTCTATGTTGATAAAAGAACCTTCGAAGCAATCATTTAAGAATGGTTTTTGTCCAAATTTGATGAAAATTGCATTGAAGCCTATAGGAAATATAATGCTGTTTTTGTTACTGCTAATAGAAAATACAAAATGGGTTGTTACTTGTTGGAAGCTTAAATTGTATTACTATATATACCCGAGGCAAGCATAAACAGATATATTATTTGAAGTAATAAGTTCAGTGTTCGGGACAATATTTTTTCACAAATGTCACTTCAGGCTTCCATAGTTTAGTGAATTTTACCAAATCCTTTTCCAAAGATCTTTTGACAATATATTTACAGCGTCTAGCATTTGCCATATATATTTTATGTGGAAAACCTACGAAGTCTTAGGGATCATCTCAAAAGCTATCGCAATGACCCCCAAACATATAGCGTTTAATATAGGGGGCAGGGGGGTAAAATCCACCTATGTTTATGGGTTAGTGCGAAATGAAAAAATCATGCCTAGTATATAAGATATTTATTAAAAATCATTCCTTAGTAAATATAGAAGATTTAGGTTCTATTTATTCTACTACTCCATGAACATTCATACAAGTGTGCAAAAATGTACGAAATTGGTGGAAGAGAAAGGACAGTAAAATACCTGCATCAAACGGCTAAACCATGCCCCGAGTACCATCCAGTTTTAACTTTACAGCATAGGGATACGACAGTCGTAAAGCGGGACGACCTATTTAGGTCACTGCAGTGCAGACGATACACACAAAAAGATGTCCAAACAGCTGACATTATTTGGTATTATGGCGCCCGAAAGCAGAGCAATTTACAAACGTCAGGCTTTAAACAGGTACCAGATGTTTGTAAATAGCTTTATATCAAAACATACAAGTTTATCGGTAGGGATAAATATTTTTTAAATAGGATTTATCGATGATTTCGCTCTTGAAATTGGTTGCCAGATTTTAGTTTTTACACGTGCGTGACGTCCAGTCTGTGTTTAACGTGCTGAAATCAGAATAACACACAAGTCTTGTTTGCTTGTCGAAAAATTTCGATCTTGGATAGGGAACTGATTTCGGTATAGTCCTGGTTCAAACCTCCTCAACCACTTTATTTCAGTGTCCCACCGGACATACACTACGCCAGCCAGGACGCTTAATCTTAGACTGTCGTTGCAACTAAATGCAGGTACATTTGTATGCATGGAGAATTTCATGGGGGGGTAGATTGATAATTTCCAGTGGGTGCTACGATTACTTTTCAGCGAGTATGTATGAAACTAAAATTCTATCCTCTATGCCTCTGTTACTACATGTTGGGTTTTAATTTCCAGGAGGGCTCAGATTGATAATTTCCAGGGGGTGTTATACTCATTTTCCAGAGGGTATAAAACTGAATTTCTATCCTCTATACCTCTCTCCTAATGCAATTTCCAGAGGGTGGACTCCGAATGATAGTTTCCAGTTGGTGTTAAGTCTCAGATTTTCCAGAGGTTGTAAAGTTTAAAGAATATCCTCTATACGCCCTAACCATATTAACTGGAACGCGCCTTCCTTCAATGTTTAACTTTAAGTAATACTATCGCCATCGTACCGGATGAGCGAACGTACGGTACCCTGTGTCATCTCCAATAAATATGGAAAGTTTGACAAACATTTTAACAAAAAGTAGGCTTTCCTTACCCTTGATGTTACTTTATATATCGTATAACCCTTATGGTGCCTTTCTGGGTCACAAACTTCGAAGGACCTCACCCACGGATCCTTCGGCTTCGCTCGAGACATAACCGGAAGTACACAATGAAGGAACATCTTTTCGATTTCATTTTAGAACAACATTCCAATTATATAAAAAATAAGTTGATTCAGTTTAACCACATCTCCCATATCTGTCTTTTACGTTACGAAGTTACATATTACAAAGTGCACTGTATACAAAACTTGGCATGTTTGCTTTTCCTTAAGAATTCTTCTGCGTCTGAGATAGGAAAAGTGGCCTAAGGCGCGAAAATCTACCCAATAGTAAATTGGTAAATTGCAGCAGTAAACTGTAAACATGGGCTATATACACAGCCCGGGGACAAACAGACAACCCAAAAATGTTATTTTTACATATAGAACAGAAAAAAAAAACTTCTCTACTGCTAATATATACAATGGTATGAAGATCACGCATGATTTATGGTGCGAAATAAACGTCTTCTAGATAAGACGGCGCGAATTTAACGTGCTATAAATTAAAAAGCAACCTGAAGTCCACCGAAAAATCGAGAAAAGAGCTAAAATTGCATTTCTTGAAATCGGATAGCATGTAGGCAATCGTTATCATTGAACACGATAAAGTACTATAGTACCATTATGTTTTTTGTATAGCCATGAAAACAGAAAAAAATGTGCTGTACATAGATGTCCAACTTCTTTTTTTCTTCATCCAGTTTATATTTACCTAACGCGCTATCCGCGTCTCTCGATTGTTGCATGAATGTGCGCAAAAAAAGTATAAGCGCGTTCAATTTTAGTATCTGTACGCACAAGGAAACATGGAAAATTTACGCAAAAAAGTTGTAAATTTTACATGTTTCCTTGTTCATTGTTATCTTGTTGAATTTTCCATTTAATTTCACAAAAAAATGTAAGCGTAAATGAGCCGTTGATAAATAGGCTACGGAATGACCTCCTATATTTAACGTAACTAGAGCATAATCATATAATTGAAAATGTCCTGCTTTAGCAATTTATATTATTTTAAATATTTTTAAACCTTTAAACATGCAATCCTTTAATGGTTTCAATATTCAGTAGTGATAACAGTAATACTGCTTTTTTGTTTATTTCAAAATGTATAAGTAAAAACAATATTTGAATACTATGTATCAGTTAACCATTATCACATTGTCATATGACCTGTGACAGTAATGTAGCGGTATAAAAGGGACACAATTTAAGTACCCGAACACCCCAAAAAAATCCCTTCCAAGGCCGTCTTACTAAGAGGATGTATATTAATCAATCAAACAAGTTAAAACTTAAGGCCATAGTTTTTCCATAGTCAAAACTTGAACCTTAACTGTTCCAACTAGAGGAGATCATGTATTTGTTATCAACGCTGCAGGTTCAGTACCTGTTACTGATATTAAATTTGTTATGGAGCTGTGCTTGTGTATTACAAGGTGTCTTAGGGGAGAGGCCAAGCGATGGATGGACGGCGGGAAACTTTCCGAAGTGTGGTTCATATGTATGTAATCCTGATAACATAATAACCTATGACGAAGGTAAGTTGAAATGTGACATAACAAAACGAAACCAATGGAGAGCCCCCGATACTAGAGAACCGTGGTAAATCAATTGCAAGCCCAGACATCAAGCTTCTGCTAGTTACATACATTTACATGCATTTGTGTTTCATGTAGTATTTGCTGTCGATAGCGAAGAAGATATAGTTAAGACACACCTTACAATGTACACCCAGTGTGGTTCCGAAAAAAAACCACAAGAAAAGATTATTATATTATATTATACTTTGCGGAAAATATCATGTCAAAAATACCTTGCTTTCGTAGAATTCTTTAAAACTCATTAGTCGAATTCGGTATCGTTCGTTATAACTTTGTAATCTGGGATTCGTTCTAGCGAATTAAACTAACAAATTGAACTGTTTGTCAGCTGAATTAGATTTCTGTGCAAACATCATTGCCGTATGCCTTGGACTGCATTAGAAGCTGCGTCTCTTTTAATTGGTAAAGAATTACTCCATTAAATACGCTGCTGAAAATCTAGAAAAAAAGTCAGTATAAAAAAAATGAAATGCATGTATGCTATTGAACATTCCAAATTATAAATTAAAGATTTAGACTTCAGAACTATATATAAAAATAAATACACATCAGAACAGGTGTATTTACCATAGTGTATAATGAGCATAATATGATGTCGGATGTAAGGAGGAAAACGCGATAATGCAAACATGTATAGTAACAAACAAAATGTGCTGAAAGAAACAATAAACTGTACGCGCGCATGGTAATTATTTCGACACATTTCAGACAAAAGTGATCATTGAACGTGACTATAAGGTAAAAGCTCCGTCATAAATTGGGTAGTTGAAGAGAAAAATGCATGTGCTCACAAACGCACTCGGCTCATTTAGAAGTATATAAAGAGTTTTATTATCAAACCATCTTTGACTAGATCTGGAGTATATGTGCATGTATATAATTTTAAGTATAATTGTATTATCACTAGATTTTAATTGCTTGACCTGTTTTACCTGTTGCAACGTATGGCTATTTTCAAAAGATAACAAAAATATATATTCTATAAATTAAGTACTCTATTTCCCGTTCTGTAGACTTGTCTTTAAAATAAAAGATATAATTAAAAGTATAAGTCAAGTAAATCTAAATGTACCTAAATACAAAAAAAATCCGATAGAGTTCCGTTTTCATCTTTACAAAGTTGGACAAATAAGACATGACATTCTTACACTGCAAAGTGTATTGTAACTGGGTTTTGGCTGTAAAGTACAACCGGAAGAAGGAGCCAATGAATATGAATACTGCGATTTCCAGTCATAAATATAAAAGCATATAAACTTGATTTTTCGCACTGGCGTACTAAAGATAATTGTAAACCACCAGGCATCTGATCTGGAAATATGGAAACTGACAAAGTAGTTAGCTGGTTTCCTGTACACAAAGGAATCACATCACTTTTTTTTTTATTAAAAAAGATATTTTGAAACTTTGATTTCTGTTAGTTTTCTGCAGGTGATCACCCCGGCCAACTCCAGAGAAAAATAACAAAATGGGCTCAATAGCACACCATATGTACTTTAATTTTACTCCTTTAGAACGAAGGTTAGGTAATGTTGACACCGCGAGCTCATTTTCAGTATAAAAACCGTAACACTATTTTGTAAATTTTTGGTGGCACTATTTCAGAAGTTGACCTCAATAGACAGATTTCGGAAGTTAAAAGAGCAACTGCAAAAAAAACATCATGTAACGAAGGCTACGAGATTTATATTGCACTTCCAAGGGAAATTAAATCGAGGTAATAAATAAACTAGCTTTTAACAACAAGAGGCATACTTAATTTACATACGTGCTTTTCATGCACACGTCGTTATAATTAGCTTAGTGAAAGCCCGAGGGAAAATGACATTTTTGTATTTGCGGCCTTGCAAAACGTCTCAGTAGCAAATTCAAAAACCAAGTATAACAATAAGAACATTTGTCAGAAGTTATTATGCTATTCCATATATAAACATGTGGTCAACTTGAATTTGAATATATACATTTTTTGCAAATATATTTAAGATGTTGTTTTTGAAGCCCTAAAAAATACCTGAATTTACGCCCAGTTACGTTATGCCACGAGTGTAGTGCAAAGAACAAAAATATATAACGTATGGACTATGTTGTACGGTCATTAATGATTCCATTTTTGTTCAGAACGACACTATCTGATACAAGTTTGGATAAAATAACAAAGTTTGCAGAACGCTTGAGAGATTCAAGATGGAATTACAATACCTGTGATAATGATGTTTATATTGTCATTTCACGAATACCAAGTCAGGTAATGACAAAGTTCATTTCAATAATTAATAAGAACAATTTCGGGATGTCTTTAACTTTTTATAATCCATATCCCATATACGTATTTGTAATCTGGTTTAAATAAATGTTTGGAATGAATTTAAGAGAATTACCTAGTAAAATGCAGAAATTTGTTTTTATCAATCTGTAAATAAATAATTCAAAAATGTATTGAATGGCAGCAAAAAAAATTCAAGCGGTTAATTATTCAGATTTATTCAGACTGGATATTTATTTAGTCAATAAAAATTTAATTTTTATTCAAACTGAAAAATATCCATTTCTTTGCTGTTTTCAGCTTAATTTATGATAACTTTTGAAGGTTGGAATATGAACGGTAACAGCACAATCTCTTTCGTTATAGTCATAAACTACATACATTGAGCAATTTCACAAGTGAAATTTCACTAAGAAACATGCCTTAAATTTATCACCCGATTGCAATTGATTGACTAATTAGTGTGCGTTTCGTTTCGTACTGTAGGTTTATACCTCTACGCCCCCTGGTGTTAGTGATGTATTGACTGATGCGTGTGTATCAGAAATATATAATGAAGTGAAAAGCCTTCCCGGGCCTGAACCAAACAAAAACTACAAAAAAATGTTACAAGAAATGATTTCGCAGTATAGGTAAACATTGAAAGGTGCCGTAAATTGATTCCTTGAATAGGATAACAATAAAATTGTGCTATAATAT
>JAOXYB010022903.1:0-16759 GCA_028565635.1 Phoronis ovalis | reverse complement strand
GTCATAGTTTTAAGCATTTCCATCTTTATTATTAGTCAAACAATAATTTGGACTAAAAAAAACCAACATAGGGTTTGTATACTTCATACAAAGATTTTTTTTTTCAATGTATATGTTCAGATTGAAATATATATCAGGGATAGACTATAATACAGTGTACAAATGATTCCCCTTAACATCTGTGGTGGTAAAAGAAATTTTTGAAAATGATGATGATGAGGCTTACATTATGATTTGAGATATAAATAAAAACGTAAAGATGCGTTCCCAGAATCTTTCAACATAGCCATGTATATATACGGTTTCCAAGTTGGTGTCATGTCATTCACAATTAGGCACTTATTCACCTGTCAAACTGTCTTGTGCAAGCCTGTACAAACTGGTGAAAGTGTGGAATTTAGGTGGACCTACATATATGGCGACATGTGAATTTTGCAACATTCTTTGGAATGGAACTATGAATCTTCCGGTAAAATTGGACATCATGAAGAGAGCAGCTCTAAACCTTTTTTTGAAAGATAACATGTGGCAAACAAATATTCTGATAATTAGTGGAAGTGTCCCTTTAAAGAGTTCACACAAAATAATTGTTAATAATTAATTATTTCAATTAATGAAACACAACAATTAGAGCACTAACATATAATGAATTAACATAGCCGGCTTCTCTAATAATGTATGTCTCAAGAGTAATATTCACGAAAAATAAACTGGCTGAAAGATAAAAGAAATTAGTAAGTGTTCCAGTACCAATGTGGAGTTTTCATATACACCTACAACAGGTGGCAGGGTTAATATGTGTCACACTTCACAGAAATGCAGGGTCAATATTTTTAAATGTTATAAAAATGTAAAAAAACAACCTGAAGTGACAGTTACTTTGAAATTCCTGTTGGAATTGATAACTACTGGCCAAGAGTATATCCTAGACACCAGGCCTAAAATAAAAAGTTTGTTTGTTTCCAGTAACAAACCAACTCTAATTTTTAGACCCTACACAATGATTTTCTGTTTGTATGCACATATATAAACTGCTAAAAAACGTAAAATATCACGCAGATCACTGAAAAATTATTATGGACAACAGTTCGGATCTTCCAGCTGGTATCGATGGCTCAGACTTCGAATTCAGCAAAATAAGATAGTTCCCTGGTAACATGTCTATCTTCTGCAAACACAAACTCCAATATTTCTCCCTGTACTTCTCCTCAGTTAAATTTTTTTAAATAAAAAAATTTCCTACCTACCTACCCTATTTTTTTCACATCGTTACTGGAAACACAACTTTTTATTTTAGGCCTAAATTAAAGTAGCTCCACTGAATAGCCTCAGGCCTATTTAAAATCAGAGAAACTATTGGAGCATTTTCAGATACTGAGATAATGTGCTTGAAGTGAATTATTTTTATAATAAAACTTTAAATGAATTATATCTAATTAATATAATACTAAAACTTTTACCTAGGTCTAACTTTAAACTTTTCTTAATCGAAACGCTTATACATATCGGCCTATACATATAGGCTCGCATGCTTTTAATATCATTGGGCTTTGGGGCATAATATTAATATGTTGTTTTGTGATGAAGTTTTTAGATCTCTTACAAAGGTAACAATGTAGTCATACAATTCCCACAAGTAGATAAAACTTATTACAAAGTAACACTTCTATCTGGCAACGCCATGCGTCATTTACCTACTTCCTTTATTGTAAAATTGCAATTGTTAACTTACCGGACCATCGTTAATTGTAAATATATAGTACACTATACACACCACCCATATACCCGCTACTACAAGAAATATCCGAGTATTCCGCCTCATTTTTGGGGGAATAACATGAGACCAGCCACCTTACGCCAGCACCAAACAGCAGCTTACAGTCTCAATAGTCCAAATGGCTTCAGAATATGGAATCCGGATAAGAAATAATTATATTAAAAGTATAATGATAGCTACCATTTTAAATGCATAAAAGATACACATTAAATACTTTAAGAAGTAAAACATTAAAATATTTATAACTAGTGGAAAAGGTAGTTTAGAATTATACACTTGAAAATAATTTTATTGTCGCCACGTTTAGCTTTTGCTAAAATTAATCCACGTAAAACAGATTTCTCTCCTTTATTTCCGAAGAGCTCATGTTGAGTTAAGTAGTGTCACCTGGTGGAAATGCACTTGTACATAACAAATATACGTGAGGGTGTATTGCCCCCTCTTCCACATTTATGCATCATGAACAGAGCGTCCCAGCATGTACATTGACTGAGTTTGACATTCACTTCTTACTTCACTAATAGCAGGTGGTCTTGAGTTGACATTATTCAAGAAAGATCAACAAGAAATATTTGGTATTCATAAAATAGATATTTATTTCAATTAAAATAGAGCTTTGAAGTTAACTGCAAGATACCAATGTAAATTTATAAACCTAGCAATACGGCATGTAACAAATGTCTCTTCTAGGTTTATCCTGTACTGTATAAGTAAGTAAACTCTTCACTTGTGTACACTGTCTGCAGCACAAATAATTGACCAACTAGGTCCTGAATCTACATTACATTTTCGTATAAACCAAAGTTTTTTTGTACCCTTTAATAGATACACTATACTGCTGAGTTACAAAAATGCCATGTTCCCCTAGTGATGATGTCCAAGTGATAACACAAGGGGTAACAATGAGCCTACAACTAATGCTAGCAGTTCTATTTTGCTAAATCCATGTTGCTCCCGAACTATAACATTTCCATTAGGACCTGAAGTGTGAGTGTGTCCCATTTTAGCTATTTCAGGTAAAACATGTACTGTTGATACATATAGAAATGTACCAGCACTAAATAACATAGCAAGTCCTGTGGCATTTATATCAGTTAACTTCTCTTTGTCTTGCTGGAAGAAAAAAATAAAACATTAGATTTTTGTTAGGATATCTGGGGGGTTTTCACACTTTGTTAAGTAATTATTTTGGCATTCCATGTTTTTAATTGTATCCTAATGAACATGTCATTGAAAACACCATTGGCAGAAAATGCTGAATTCTAAGTGAAAGGCCAGGTCAAATTGTGCTAGAAAGACAGTTTTAATTTCACTATTAACCAACAAAATCATGAATCACAACTACAAGTTTCAAATACACCTAGTGATTTACTAGTTCAGACAGACGGAAATTTAAGCAGCAACAGAATTATTTGCATCACTCGTGGTCACTAGACAGTTTATAAGTAATGACTAATATATTAAATTGTAACTATAAATCCCTTTAATTTTATAGGATCGGCAATTCCAATATGGCAGCACCCATCCAAATCATGGTGATCTGCCATTTTGAAATTTTAAGAAAAACAACAACACATTTAAAAAATTTAGTACTCACCACCTTTATTCACATTCATTAAAACCACAAAGAAATATCAAAAGAATGTGTTACATTAAATAAAGTCTGATTCAAATGAAAGTCCTAAGGATTAAGTATTAAAATCTATTGCAATTTCCCGAGCGGACTTTGTGCACCTTTCTGATGTTTAAGAAGAAATTACTTTGCTCATGATTTACTGAGCACCAGAGAACCTCCATTTTTCTGTAATAATGTTCTGTCTTTATATAAAATTATTTCTCTTGCTTCTGTGGATAGTATTAAACTGTTTGGTACACCCTTCCATTGCGTAGCTTTTCACTGCTTTTGTATTGCCATTGTCTATCACAAATCTCACAATTTTTGCATGTGACAGGTTTAGAAAAACAGGTCACTTGAAGTTGATAATTTGCGTAATTTAATACTCGCGAAAGAGACTTTTGAACAAATTTGCGAAATTAGGAGACCGTGAAAATAAAGGGAACTACATATACAGTAGTTATGGGTTATCACAGCATTACAGGATATATGTAAGTAAACTATGGCATACTAATAAATCTAATAAAGTGTACTTACTTGACTTAAACCAAAATAAGTAAGAATAGCTAAAAGAGGAGCAGCAGCTGAGAATGCAGCTAGATGTTTTCGTATCCTATTCCTATCCAGCCCATCATGTAGCAGAAAAGACACTAAACCAAATGCTGCAGGTGCCTAAACATAAAAGTTACACCACAGTAACATGTGCTTCAAAATTACACTGAAATATGAGAAATCCTATAATGAAGTTCTTAAGAAGAACTGTCTGCATGTCTGCCAAAGACAAAGCCTAGATTAGTGAATTAGTGAATACCCATTGTTGCCAACTAGCATTAAAACAAATATTACTAGCAAATCTCGTTACAGTAGCACAATTTACAAAACATGGCAAAACAAATGTTCGCACTGAACTGTACAGACCAATGACTGGCCTACAGAATGTTCATTTTTCAAAATTACTAAGATTTTTGCATGTACTCTATGTAATTCAACTATTACCTTATGTAACATTATTGCTATAAATACAATCATCTCTACATGTGTTTGTGAGGTTGTGGCGGCGGCACCTAAGGCTATGCCATCAGCTGAAAAACAAAAATATGTATTTTACAGTGAAAAGAAATACAAAGTGCATTTGAAAACTTACTATTACCTACAGAACTACATACTAAAGAGATTCAATGGTGGCTCCAAAATTCTACAAAGAAAGAACACACTATTTGGCACCATTAGTCAATAAACCATGAGTAATTCTCAGTTCTGTTTTTTTGCAAATGAATCATGTGAGTGCATGCAGAACTGCATATTATAAATTGATCATTCACAAAATGTGGACATTTTTGGGTGTGACTGGTGGCACCATCAATCTGTTCATGCCTTGGAATACATACCTGCAGCATGTACGACCAGACCTAATGTGGCAGTCATTTTATTTCTGTTTTGTGTTGTTGTAGAAGTAGTGGCTGCTTCAGTATCTAAATGAACAAAGAATCATATGCAAATACAAAAACTGTAGCAAACACAGTCTATATAGTATTAATTTCCAAAAATCAGTTTTGGACTACAACTGCAGACATTGATCCAGATTAGCAATCACCCAAAGAATAGGAGCATAATAGCAATAGCATACCAAATAATGTCAGAGCCACTGCTTTCATCTACTAGTAGTTTGAATTACAAATTTATTTTGGTTTCCGTATTTTTTAAAAATTCACCCAAGTACCAAAATAAAAGAGAAAGTTGCCCAAAATACTGTTTACAATAATTCTGGTAAAACTCTATTATACATTATATGTAACAAATATTTTAAAAGCTTATTTCATAAGTATTTGTTAGAGAACCATTTACTGTAAATATATCTTTCTTTTCAATTTGTTTACAGATATTATTACTATTTTAATATGACTAATAACATTTATTTTTTACTTTAATTGTCCATTTTTCTGATAATGAGATGACTAGTTACAAATTGTGTGGTATTCAGGGCTGTTCCATTAAAGATTATCGGGGGGGGGGACATGAAAATCCATTGCCTCCTCCCCCTATCCTATACTAAATTTTTTTCACATACCCTCCACTAATACATGCCTGTAAAACAAACTCTTCCTTCCTCCCTCTTTCTCAATAATTGCAACTTTATATAACCCGAACCCCCATAACTATATTTGTTGTCCTTCCCAACAATAGTTATAAATAACACGGTAATTATAACATTGTTACGTATACCTATTTTCTTTATTTTACTTTCATTACTTTAAAGTTAGATTTTTTTACCAAAAATATTTTTTAATCAATTAGTTTTGTCACTTACTTCAATTTCCTTATAATCTGATCACTACTTTTATTTGCAAATTGCAAATTAACAATATCAAACATAAACTGTGTTTTTTCATAATTACTCATACAGAATATTTGAAGTTATATTGTTTTCTTCATTTCATTTGACTGAAATTTCTGATAGTCAAGCCATCAAAAATGTTTAATTGCATGATTAGCTAAAATTGAAATTACATAACATTATTTTCTTCATTGAACGGAGATCATACAGTATCCACACTGTAACAATATATTATATTTCTATATTCTGTTGTTCACTGGAAACAGGGCTCGAACTCCAGACCTCTCACTCTTCAGTCCAGCACTATTAGTACTAAGCCAAACAGAATATCTCCATTAGCCACAGCCAATAGGAGGCTCTTACCACTCCGGTACTACAATATGTTTATTTTTAATATGCTTTTTATTATTTAAAACCAAACCTGTAGTTGAGTGAGAATGCATTCCACCAGACAACTGATCCACTAGCAACATAAATATAAATCCTAATACAAGAGCTACACCTATTAAACTGTGCATTTCTACATGAGCATGGCTTCCATGGTCTAGAGTTTCTGTTTTTAGTTCTGGTCCTGCCACAGCAGCTTCTGATTTATGTTCATCGTGATGAGAATGAGAATTTCCTGAAAAAGAAAGCAACGATATACAGAGCTCATACATGCAGAAAACGTGGACAATTAGTGGGTTTCAGCGAAATGATTAATTACAAACACCAGGTGTTTTAGGAAATCTACAAAATAATCCAACGGCACATGGTTCATAGCAGCGGGTTACCTAATATCATAAGTATCAATGTACTCACTATGTTCAGCTGTTTCATACAGCATGTTAACACCTTCTGGTATGATGACTGTTAATGAAGTTCCAACTAATAATCCTGCTCCTAGCACTGACACCAATCGTAACTTGTCCTACACATAAAACAAGATCATGGTTACATTTCAGGAAATTACTTTGATGTACTTCAGATACAACTCAGGGGGGTACTTGAAGAGGAGTGAGGCCCCAGGTAAAAAACTCTTAACCCATGGTAAAAATTGCATTCCAAAAATATTCCCCATAGTAAAAAGTTATTTGCAAAAACCATACCCCATGATAAAAAAAATCTCAAAAAGTACACCTGTGGTAAAAAATTAATGGAAAAAAAATTCAAGAAATAGGCAAAAAAAGCCCCCCCCCCCCCCCACAGTAAAAATAGTCAAATAAACATAGAAAAGATGTCCAATGGTATAAAAACCAAGGTTGAAAAAGGGGGCGGCACATGTACAGTCACTTATGAGAGTCCCCTCCCCCTGCTTTAACAAATAAAACAATGTCTCAGTTAAAAAGCGTGTTTTTTTTATTTACCTCCTTGCTGTAACCCTCATGTATGGCCATGACATTGAACATGTACATAGTACAATCACTCATATCAATAAAAGAAACTTAATTTTAGTGGTATAATTACCTGTAAGGCACAAGTACATCTTATAAAGAATCACATTTTTAAAACATTGATTTAATTTTTTTAATCCACAAGCTGACTATTAAAGCAACTGCTAGTCTATGCACTTATAAGCAATCCAGTCTGTGCAGGAGACTCTCAAGTTGTAAACATTTATTTTTAAACATTCTGCTGATTTCCACACCACACATGTTTAGTTTAACAATTATCACCCTTCCAGGTTTATTATTTACTTATTTCAGATAACCTGGACAGATAAAAATTAACTCTTTCAAGATAATAATTGCTGCACTTATAATAAGTGTAAAAACAATGTTTAGTACATTTGTGGTGACCATTCCTTGTGAACCTTTCCTGAACTCTGGAACTTTGAACACAGACTAACATTTGACTTTAAAACAGTGAGAATTTTGAATTTTTTACTTTTTATTGCTGGATTGCTACTCTTCAGAAATTCAATTACCACAGATTGTTGAAAAAATTTGGATTGCTACTTGTAACTTTCAAAACATGTGAATTACTTTTAAATTTTGATTTGCTGGTTACCACTATGTTTGCATAAATTTGGATTTGGTTCGCCATCGCTAGCTTAAATATTGGATTTGCAGACAGCCATGCGAAAAAACTTCAAGTACCCTGGGATCTTCTATAAGAAATTTACTGCAACTTATAAATTATATCCAACAAATAAAATAACGCTCATTCCTTCAGTGTAATCACACTCTTAAATGACCCACACTGATAGTCAGAGCAAGCGACCACTCTATTCATTTATAACATTCTTAGCATGAAAGTTTTGCTCTTCCATGAAAGACTGACAATGACTGGGGGAGCCATTAATGTTTTTTTTGAATACGGGAATATGCTGCCCAACCCAATCCAAAATTTTAGCTTGTGGTTGCAAATCCAATCCAATTTTTAAGAAATATAGGGATAGTCCTGAACACTTGACCCTACGGCTTGCCTGTAGAAGCATGACCAGCTCCTCAGAGTGGCTTAAGTTCAACTAGCCTTCATGCATGTGCAATAGCCATGCACTGGATGATGGACATTCAAGAGTGCTTTGGATCATAAAATTTATGCTTGCTCTGTCGCGGTAGCTTTGATAAAGTTAACTAGCTATGATGGTATAAGAAGCAGAAGAGTCCAGCAATAGACAGGAATATAAATGTGTGTGAAGTTCATTTATTCAATCAAGCTAGTGTTTTCAAACTTCGACCACTCTGAGACAGGAGCTGGGCATGACTAAATTTAAAAACATTTCAGTTGCAACCCATTTTTAAGCAAACTGACTGGTACAAACTAAATTCCAAAACCTATGTAATATGGATAGGGGCCTACAAGCCTGGTGCTGTCAGTGGTTTAATTAATAATCCAAATTACTTACTGTAAGCAGTGGGTAGCAATTAACATTTTTGAACTTTTTATGGTAGCAATCCAAAAAAATGTAAGAGCTATACAATAAAAATTCAACATTTTCACACCCCCACTAAAAGTAACTCCTCCCCCGAGACAATGAGGCGACAATGATCAAATGAATGAATGATAACATTTCAATTCAACAAAACAACACTGTCAGAGTGTCAGACAATCTGTTCCCGTATCGGGCTGTTCTTTTCGATAGTTATATGCTATGTACAGCTCGTTATACGTTAACTTTTTCAACAGACTATACGCTATAAGAATAGCTAATTAAGAACCTGTTACGCACGTGCTGTCAATATAATCTATATATTTTTTTTATTTAAGAAATGTACCTCTGACAGTGACATAGCAAGGGGAATGGAGCCAGCCAGAAAACATCCCACCAACATCGTAAATGATAAAAGTAGTAACATCCAAACTTCTTCCATATTGGTTTGGTGTGACACGGTGCTCATAATATACAAATAGTCAAAAATACAGGATTTCTCAAAGCGGAAAAACGGGGGAAAGTCTCTGAACTTGACTACATGTTTCGTCTACCATCTTTACACAACTGCGTGGCATCCCTCAGTAGAGGGCGGTGCAAAACTAGGTCATGACTGACTCTAGTAGAGGGTATGTGAGTAGTAACTATTTTAGCCCCAATTTTATTAGATATAAAAAATAATTTACACTCAAATGAAGATCAAAATTTGCAGGTTCATTTAAAAGCACTTTATCTTATAAATATGTTACAAAATGAAAATTCACGTTCACGTTGTTTTTCACTGAGACTAGTTTTAGGCGACATCTAACGGTTTGTTTTAGAATTATATTGCCGCCATTTTCTAAGCCGGTGACCTGTGTTGCTGTTTGTAATTTGCACAATGGTAAGATCGTCTTCTTTCTTTAGGCTTAAAGGTGCCTCTTCTGTCAACTCCAAGTTACTGTTTAGTTTAGTGTGTTCATGGGCAGCATTAATTATGCAAGCTCTAGTAATGAAACATGACAACAATTCCAGACTCCACTTTGTCTTTGATTCCAATGCCAATCCAATGGCAATGATCTATGACTATGTCAGAGTATGATCTGCTATGATAAGTATGATCTAGCCCATTCTAGGATCTACATACAATTCTAACTTCTAAGAGTTTTATATATCCTAGATTCAGTTGATTCGCTCCAACTAATTTTAAAAGTTGTATATATCCTATTAAGTCAGCACGAGGTCTCATGAATTGTGTTATTGTACAATCTGATGTCTGACAGATTGAAACTTCGTGATATAAACGTCATCAAGATCAATGATTGGTAACCATTCACAGTAATAACTAGTATTAAAAATGATTCCAATTTTTGATCTTTTCCAAAATATGTAGTCGCTTCCATCAGAGTTAATTAACTTACTATATAGATACCAGGGTTTTGCGTAAAGTTTTGTGCCCTCCCTAAAAGACACCCCATTGCCATGGGTGATCTTTCATCCCGAAAAAAATATTACAATAACAGCCAAAGTTAATTAGTCCTTTTTGGAAAATGTTGTGAATAAGTAGGATACTAAATAAAACAAACGGGCATCATAAATTGCTTATTTCTAAGTACGTGCCATACATTAGAACATGCAAATATAAACCGGTAGCATAAATTAGTTTTAATAAAATACAGATCACTTTGTTTATTTTTAGTTTGACGTCATACATTATGCTATGTTGTTACACAACACGATAAAACTGATTCTACATGTATAAAATAACTTCTGAAAGTTCACCCCCTTTTCGAAAGAACACCCCGGGCATTTTCCGATAGTTCCCCAGGGTGTTGTTTTGAAAACTCCGGTATATATTAGTATACCACATATTATTCTCGTGATACTTTTTGTCTGTTAAAATTTACCTGCAGACGAAAAATCCAGGAGGGAACTTCACCATGAATAAACATTTTTTTAAAAAAACAGTATGTGGGTCACTTTTGGGGTAAAATGGCTACCAGTCATTTGGGAAAAACTGTGAAATGATAAACAAACAGTGGTACTAAATATTTCGGTTTGCGATAAATATCTTTCTTGCAATGTTTTGGTTAGGTAAGAATCTAAATATTGTCAATTTTGTGGCAGAATGAACGTATGAGAATTGTTTTTCTTGGTGCCATGTTTCGAACTTGATCGAGGACATTTTTCCAATCAATATGTTTGCCTTTTATTCTATAATAAAATGGTGACATATCTAGGATCTTCAGTTAAGGATGATCATTAACTAATTTGGGTTTTTTCTCAAATAAAGGTGTATTTTGAAGGTTACATGTTGATCATAAAATATTATTCTGACGAAAAGCAAAGTTTGCTGTCGATTTCTTTCTCGTAGTAATTTCAGAATCAAGTGAAACTGCAAGGATATTTTCAATGTGTTGATTGTTATGATGACAATAAAAACGCATACTTTTAAAACCACCTAGCTGTAAAATGATATAATTCAGCAACATTCTGTCTGATTTTTGGAATACATAGTTTGCTCACGCTGATCTTTAATGGAGACGTTTGATGCCGTTAATCTTTTAATATACAAGGAAGAGCAGGGGAGTTACTCAAGTTATTTTTTGGTGGGGATGTGAGGCCTGGTTGAAAATTTTAGATTTTGTACTTTTTATTGTTGTTTTTGGATTGCTACCCCATAAAACAATTCAAAAATTTGGATTACCACCCACTGCTTACGACAAGTAATTTGGATTATTATCAACAAGTGCTTTTCATAATTTTGATAAATTAAACCCTGAAATAGATTTTGGTTCTTATTCATGAATAAATTTTTGGTTTGTATCAATCAGTTTGTGTAAAAATAAATTGCTACTCAAATATTTAATATTTTTGATTGCTACCCTTATACTTAAAACAAATTGGATTGGGTGTGCTACCCACAAGCTGAAGTTTTGGATTGGGTTTAATAGTTTATCCCCATATTAAAAAATCCATGAGTCCTTTCCCTGGACACGGACGCTGGCTGAATTTCATAAATATTTTTCAAACTTCAAAAAAGGTTGATAACACTGTTAAACGAGGAGACAGAAATGTGACATGTTACAATTAGTCCGATTATATAAAGAGCAGATAGTGTAATGATGTGCCAGTCTTGGGGCAATGCATCCTCTTCCAACCAACAAATTTGTTGTCAAAATGTTTAAAAATATAACAAAGCTATCTTGCCAGATGATCACAGAACAAATCATGAGATCAGGCATAAAGGAAGGACTGAACCAGAGGCAGGAAATTTTCATTTTAAATATGTCATAGTTATTAACTACAAGTTTCTTAGCAATATATTAATTCATCTAATATATTAGCCACTACAATTGAACTGATTACCACTCTACTGTTTCTTTACAGTCTCACACTATCTTGTTAGTGCAGCCAACCAGACGACCTGAAACTAGGACATACTCAGATTATGAAACCCTTAATGAATGTTTAGAAGGTAAGCAATCATTGTGAAGAGTGGCAGTGAATGTTTTATTTTACACCCAGGGTGACATAAACTGCCATGGCAGCATGGAGTTCAAGTTGTGATCATTTAGGTAAACAGTATTATTAAATGCGACATTTTTGTAGTGCCTAATTTACAGTCCCCAAAGCCAAACACCCAGCTTTCCCAGTGTTAACAAAAAAATGTTATGATCCTATTCCATTGTATTTTCTAATCATACAAAAATTCTGAAATTGAAAGACTTGGCCCAGGCTCTTTATTAGAAGTGTATGAAAAATGTCTGGTAAGGATCACTCGTGTGCCTACAATGCTTTCTACCTTCTTGCTTCCTTCAGTGAACGAAACACTGATAATGAAATCAATTATTTTTAACTGTAACTGCATTTTCATACTTATAAGTGCAATGTCATTTGGTGGAAGTCGGTCTGAAGAAGTTTGATGAGAAAGACAAAATGTACATTAATGATCAGGAGTCCATGGACCTAAATAAATTATTTTATCAAGTACTGTTTTTGTTTTCTAGGGGTATGTAAAATATATGAAGAACACCTGAAAAGATCAAATCCTAATAGTCCATCCATCACATATGACATCAGCCAACTGTTTGAATTTATTGACCATTTTGCTGATTTAAGCTGTTTGGTGTAAGTAACTGTTTTAATTTTTACTTTGCAAAAAAAATAAGATCCACTGCTTCACAAATATTTTCAAATGAAATTGGGTTTCTTAATTTTGGTGAAATGTCACACTTTCCCTATCTATAAGCAACTAATTTCAGTGTTCAGTTAGTGTCTGTCAGTCATTCTTAAATTGATTTGTTAAGTTGATATATATTTATGGGTCACAACCAGATATATATTATAAGGTATCTTGTCACATTATATCCACTCAGTAGGCTTCTTTTGATGATTAACTAGTGTATTGAAGCAGCACCAGGTGGCAAAATCGGCAATTAGCTGATCATTCATTTATGGTGCTTACTCACTGTAAACATTACAAAGCACATTATTTTATGTTTGGTGTCATGTAGATTATCATGTCAGATTCGCCCAACCTGATGAATTTATTTACTCCTGCTTCCAACATATTTTAAACTTTTATTACAGTTTTCAGAAACAATCTGCTACATATGCACCTCACAACAAAGAATGGATAAAAGAAAAAATCTACATCCTTTTGAAAAAGCAAGCAGGAAAATGAGGGCAGTTCTGTTTATTAAACTCAAAACATCGTAGAAACTGATGAACTTAACTATGTAGTGGGATGCAAATGTCAGGAGACAGGAATATTTGCAAGAAAGAATTTAATATATACATCTTTTTATCGGTTGTTTTTGAGGATTAAAAATAGCTTTGTTCTGTCATTTTGTACAGTATCACATGTATTAATTGTAAAACTTGGTAAGTTGTATTTTCATTAAATTTAAGTTTTAAGTAGTTTCTATGTAAAGTTTTGGTAATTTTTCATAGCAGTGTACATAAAGATCAGTATATAAAAAATAAAATCTTCATTTTCGAGATAATTCCAATACTTGAAACAGTACTGAATTCTTTAACATGGCATCAGTTTCGTCAAGCTGCAGGGGGTCTTACTTCTGAGTCTCTGTGTGAGTGTTCGTCCTTAGCTTTTTACATTTGGAGATTAAAACTTGCTCTAGCCAACAGTATCAAAGAAATATCTGCTATAAAGTATTTATTTGAAAAAATATTTGGAATACATGAAAATATAAATACTAAATCGTGTGTTCCAACTATTTGTAAGAACGACACATCTTGAAACATGTTTACTAAACATCTTATAAAATATTATGTAATAAACTTCCAAAAAAAAAATTGATGGCTATTTGACATTTTGCATTTGGTATAGAAGAAGCAGAGGTACAATTAACATTACAAGTCAAATCTGTTGTTCTCTATAAACCTGCCCACCTAATTTTAAGATCAGAGTAACAACCACATGTTACAAGACATCTTATAAATGAGCAATGAACACATACTGGCCTAAGTATTGTTTGTTGCATTTGATTTTGTATAAAACAAACCTAGAATGTACAAAGTCTAAAAAACAACTTTTCATGACAAATGTACATATCATCTTTTGGTTAGTTTAATACAACTTACTCCAAAACAATAACTACAAAAGATTTATTCCACACGTGACGAACTGGGGCCCATTGTTGTAAACATCGTAAAGTTACAATATCATAAATACTTTCGATTCTGTACATCTGTAAAGATACACAAATCATTTCGCTTTTTTCTGACGACGCATTTTGGTTGCGCATGGAATTGTAACTTTATATTGTTTTTGACAACAGGCTAATTGCTACAATTTATTAATTTTTATTCAAATATGTTTAATAACTTAAGACTCCAAGAGCACAATAGAAAATTTACAAATACCATTATACAATTTTTAAATCATCTATGCATAATGAAAATATGATAGTGTGTAAGGATTTATTTTCATAAACTATACTAATGGTTTTTGTTAAATATTTTAGTCACAATATCTTGATCAAGTGTACCTTATTCCCTTGTATAAAGTTAAATCACCAACAATTCAAACACCTCTCCTTTGTAATTTAAATTTTAAATATCTCTCCTACCCCTTCGTCATAATTATTTTCTCAGGTCCCCTGTGACAGTAATTTTTAATGGAATAACCTTCAGTAAATATGCCGATAAAGCTACATATAGATTCTTTTAAGAGCAATTACAACAGTTCATCTTAATTGCGGTGTCCTAATTTACAAACTCTCACCATAATTATTCGATACACAACTCAAAGCTTTCAATTTCTGAAAATTCATGAAATTTCTCTTGTAACCATTCAGCATATTTCCTCTTCTGAAAAAAAGGAATTAATTTGTTTGCATTGAATCCTGTATGTAGTCTTCAAAAGTGTATCCACTTTAGCTTAAAAATCTTGCTTGAAGAATGAAGTACAGACACAGCTTGAAAGAAGTTTCAAGTGATCTAATTTTAGATGTTATGTCAACGCAACAACTGTTTTATGTATAATTATCAATCAACAACAATAATATGCAAGAAAAAACATTGAAAAGTGCTTTCAAGGTTACATATGCTGTATTCACCATTTTATAGTAAAATTAATGCTTTCATTCAAACACAAATATGATAAATCGTACACATAACCCTACCTTACTCCGGCTCGATTCTTTTTTCACCTTTACAACTGCCTTCATCTGTTGATCTTCCCCCTCAATAGAAGAAGTCATGTCGCGTGAAGTTGACTCAATAGAAGAAGTCATGTCGCGTGAAGTTGACTGCACCATTGAACCATAGTCTGACTGAACTGAGGATACCCTCTTTACAGGAGACACCAGAAGAGCCGGTGGTGGACTCATCAAGGAATCAAATCCAAAACAATCATCATCTGTTTGAGATATTGTTTTTGTAGGAATGCTAGGTGTTGATGTACAAGCATCTTTCGGGGATAATTTAACTAATTTTACAGGAGGTGGGGAAATAATGTGTCCACTATCTCGCAATTTTATTCCTGAAGCTGTACGTCTTCCTGTTATAGACTTTTTAATGCATGAGATATTAGATAACTCATGGTGAGCAACAGTTAATCTGCTAGCGGTTTGTTTGCTGCTTTCGTAACTGATTTCAATTCCAGATTCGTCCATTGCGGAAGAAATATCTTGCATGGGGTCAACTGTCAATGACCTATTACTTTTTTTACATGCAACACCTTTTCCTCTTTTTGGGCAGTGGTCACCTTTTTGTGATAACTTTTTCCCTTTGTAGTCCTTCTTTGAAATATTTTTTTTTTCTTTTAAAGTCTTAGCCTTTTTGTTTCCTCCTTGGGGTGAAAGAGGTAGCCTTAATGGCAGATCATCTGGTTCATTAAATTCATACTGGTCGATTGATTTCATACTTGCATCTGAATAGTTGGCAGTGTCTGCACTACGCTCTGAATCCCCATCATACGAATTAGTATCCTGGTTCTGAAATATAACTTGCACTGTCACCCTTCCCACATAATAGCTGATACATATATTTTAAGACCAATGATCATGTTATGTTATCCCAAAAATGTAATAAATTAATAAAATGTTTAATTTAAAACAGACTAGTGATATATACTGCCAACATTTTCATATAAAAACTAGAGCCAAAATTCAGTCAAAAATAATTTAGGCCAGGACTAAAAGAAAAAAATGTCAAGGCTGATTTTTTTAAATTTATTTTTTGTGTTTCACAACAAATACCTGTGTTGTTATTCTTATTATCGAGTCTTTCATATTCTGATCAATAAAAAAAATTGCCTACCTAACCTTTTTTCACATCATTACTGGAAACACACAATTTTTTCTTGTAGGCCTAAACTTAGAGAACACCTATGCAGGTGATTAGTTGTTTTTTTATGTCATTTGCATAAATAAAGATTTTTTATTTCACAGCTGGTTTCAGCTACACAATTCTTGAGTTAAATGCATTTAATACCTCTTTGGGAGCCTTCCTCATATATTTCATTGACAGCTTATTGATAAAACCATGTGCTTTCTTCTGATCACTTTCATCTGACGATGTGCCTGAAATACAAAAAAGAAACAAAATGGAATAATATATACATGTATGATTATATTATGTAAAGGGAAAGATCATAGCTCCATTCACACTTACACTTGGAGCGCTTCATAATAAAGCGCTCTATAATAAAGCGCTTCATTTTCCGTCCAC
>JAOXYB010022892.1:0-16760 GCA_028565635.1 Phoronis ovalis | reverse complement strand
CAGACAGAACAAACATGTCAAATTTAACATGACCTGTGTTTCAGCCTACATTTACCATCTGATTTGAAATGGTCTCTCTAGTCTATCTATCAGTTTCCAAGGCATAGTCAGCTTATCAGTTTATCTCACAACAAATATAGCTGTTGTAGCCTGTACATTGAAGGAGGATGCACAGCAGTACACACGGCTGGCAGTCACCCATATTGGAAGTGGTCTAGGTTCGGAAAGGTTCTTCTATCATTTTAATAATTTTCAAGGTGTAGGCAAAAAAAGCTTATTGTGGAACCAACATGGCCACCAGTCAGTTAAATTGGGTGTGATCTAAATCAAAATCAAAACTGACCTGTGATTTGATCAAGATTCAACCTTTCTATCAATCAAGAGTTTCCAAGACATGGACAAAAGCGATGGTCTTGGAAACAATGCACCAGTCGGCAGTATTCTGGCCGAGTTGGCCACGAATGCGGATTGATGGTTTGAGTCTGCGCTGGTTAGCTATGCCTGTCCTTTGCACTGGCATTTTAATTTTGGTTGTTTTTTCAATGAGAAACAGACCGGTACAAATTTTACCTTTCTAAAGTGAAACTTACCAAAATTTGATGGGATTATTATCGAATTTTGTCATTCGCGATTGGGTATTTACCCGGGGTAGTCTTCAAAGTGGAATAGTGGGAAAATCAATTGTCCTTATACCATATTACATATCTGATATGGACACAAATCGCTATATTGCAATAGTGCCATACACAATGCAATACCTTATCATGTGGTAACATAACCATGCTGTTTTACAACACTTACATGTACAGTAGGAATCAACTCAGATTTGCTCCCCAATATCTTACATATGTTTATAAGGGTTAGTTCTATTTTCACAAAAATATCAATGAAATGACATGAGCCATTAATGCAAAAATGTAAATAATGTTCAACTGATGTATCCTTCCTGACTACATACCATCATTACTTGGTTTTCTGTGTTTAAAATTTGGCGAATGTCCACCAGCCGGCGACTTGTTTCTGAAAGAAAGGGTAGACAGTTTCTTCATTCCTTTCGATGGCTGTTGCTGAGTGGGAGTCCTAGCACTCTGCTCCAACTGCGCAGTTTTCCGTAGAATAAGCTCTGTACTAGCAACTCTCAGGGACTGAAAAACAAAACCAGAAACATTGAGTATTCATCAAGTTTTGGATAGTTTAAACACAAAAAGAACTGCCTACTACCCTTAAGACACCCGGCCTTTGATACCACACATTTCCTTCTACTTTTATTGCCCAATATTTTGCCATAAAGTTTCTAGGACCAGCCATATAATGTTTCATTTCACTAAAATAATATGGTATTTTTTTCATAAGTTCATAATACCTACAATATGTGGAATAACGGTTTAGTTCCAGTTATTTAACCAAAAAGTTGTTGCAGGTATTTTGCTGTAAGATTGGTCAGGAAAATATTCAGCAGAAATTTCAAATAATTTGAAAATAGAGTCTGTGAGCTATTGAACATTAGTACTGGTATAGGCATATCCATGGTAGTCACCCTTGCTCCCCATTTACAAAGGAATCGTCCATAAATACTACCTATACTTGGATTATGTAATACAATTAGCATATTAAAAATGGCGTATCATACACATACATCTTCATCAGGGTTGTTATTGCTCTGTATTCCTTTAATCCATTCCAGCATATCATTATCATTTTCAGCCTGGAAAAGGTATTCTGATCCGTTAAATGTTGTCAGGCGGAAGACATGTTTCTTCTTGGTGTAGTCGTATGCTATATCTACAATGCTGGACTTGACTGAGATGGGCTGCTCTTCAGCCACCAATGGACTCTGAAAAGGAATCACACTTATTGTTGTGGGCCAATATATCAAACAAGACTATGTGTACTGTTCAGCTGTTCAGCAGACTGCATAGTAATGGAAAATGAGGAAGCTAAAGGATGAATTGCACACAGTGAATCTCAAAAGGCTGAATATAAAGAGTATTAAAACCTAATGAAGAAGTATGCAAATGTTTATAGAAATCAGTGTACTGCACAGGTTGATTTAAACTTTGATCCCCCACTCAACTTCTTCTCCCCTTATACTTTTTCACATCAACAGAGTTATTGGCATCTTTAACATCATTCATGCAAGTATATTATAACTTTGATATTCAGGACAAGTACAACAAAGCCGAGTAGCCAGGCCAAAGCAACTGCAAAAACACGAATCTGTTAAGAAGTTATAAAATAATTTAAACAGTACTGATACAGTTATGTAATTGACTAAAATTGTTGTGATTAACATTTTTTTTTTGTTACATACCACAGATGCGTCTTTTCTATCTTTGAACAAGTACAGAGCATGCCCTCGGAGAACTGACCACAGTGGTTTCCATGATCTATCACTGGCTTTCTTGCCATCGGTTATGGCCATTTTACAATTTAACACCCCTTCTTTTACAATGTCTTGCAGTACTGGACTCATGGGAGTGTCGGAAGAAGTCGATGAACTAGCAATAGATGACTTCCGTTCTGTTGCTTCCACAATTCTTGGGGTCTGTTTTGTATAAACATAAACAAATTTTTTACATTTGATATATTTGCAAACAAATTTCAATGATGAGCAGATATATTCAAAATTTATTGAGAAAATATACATTTTAGCAACGATGTTTACCGAGGTTACAATCACCACGGTTTACAAAACAGAACTTACAGCGGAAGATGACAATTGTCATTGAATTCTAGTTATAAGGAGGCGAAGACAAAGGAGAGAATGGTACATTTTACTTTTGCTAGCAGAGCAAAAAAACTGAGTTGTTTTTATTTTTAATGCGACTAGTTTCAGATGTAGAATAAACTGCGGCATAATGCCATGGCAAATTTTACTGCGACAGAACTCTAGTCGGGAGCAGTCAAAGTTTTTAGCGCAGTTACAAAGTTCCGGTAAGCGACTTTACTGCGGTATACAATAATAGTGCGAATGGGGATTTTGACTAAACATGAAAACTTTTATTTTACAGCAGATGCAGGACATTACAAACAAAATACAGATTTAAGCATAAATTTTCAACATGTAAATGACTGCATTAAAATGGACAAATAATTTAACATTATTAAGTATTGCCTTCACTGTTCAAAACCAAACATTTCCTTGCAACTACATATAGCAATGAAATAATGTCCTCAAAATGCAACAATTATGGTATTAAAATAAGTGTTTTATTGACAATCCAACTCACCCTTTCCCCAAAGAAATTTTTCAATTTTTTAATATTAGATGCTGCCTTGGGTGGTGTCTGAAACCTACAAAGCACAAATAAAACAATTTGTCATAAGAAGCATTAAAATATAAATGGCAAAGTAAAAATTTCAATTATACATGTTTTTGTAAAGACTTATCTTTATCAGATATAATGCAAGTTAGACACCTATGAACAATAAACGTTAGGAGCTAAGCTGAAAAGTTTCTAAATCTGTGTTGTTGTAACTACATGTTATCTGAGCTATACACAAATCTTTTTCTTTCTCACACTATTCACCGTAACCAAGATGTGCATACTTCTATTTTGTTTACAAAGTATAAGCAGTACCACCATGATTATATATACGTACTGTTCAGCTGTTGACGGTGCTTCAGGAATAGTGTCTTCTGTTGGTGATCTGACTGGATGGTGATGATGATCGTGGCCAGTTGCCATCAAATAGGATGTTCTACGAACAATCTTAGCACCGGATTGATCTAAACATAAACTAAAGAATTTAGTACATTCTTATCAATAAAACAATCGAGACATTATTTGAAAAAGTTAAATATAGGATATCCTATTAATATTAAGATATTCAATAAAACTTTCCTGCACAAACCAGGACAAAACATAACTCTTCCTGTGCTTTAATTTATTCTGAAGTTACCCTCAATGCAAAAGCAAGTAGTTCTGACCATAGTTGATTTTTTATCATTTTTTTGCCAAACTCACATTGCTTCAGTTAAAAAATGTATACTCAACATGTTCTCAATCAGAAAATGAAGGCCAGCAATAAATAAGGTTCATATCATACTTATGTCAAAGTAAATCAACATAATAATACAGTTCATGAACAACACCTAACAAGCAAAGTGTCTGGCAAGAAATATATCTAAGATGTTAGCATGCAAAAGTGATTTGAATAGAAAAAACAGAGACACACATAAAGAGTGGAAAGAAGAGTTTCATGGAACCTGAGCTTAATCAGTAAATTTAAAGATCCATAGTAAACAAAATCAGTCACATAAAACATCTTTACATTCTGGATTGATGTGTACAATTTTGTCTGTTTTCATATTATAATAATTATTTTCATCTGGAATAACTTTTTTACCAACAATTCCTATTACGGAAAGCTATTAAAAGCTCAGAAGAAAGTTACGGAGCAAATGAAAAAACAATCTGAATTTCTTTAGATCACACAGATGAAGCAAGAAACCAATGCCAGAACACTGAAATGATAGAGAATAGCAATGATTTAACCAGTGAAAGATGTGGCATCAGAAGCCAATGTTTGCTTTAATCACCTTTCACTTCATACTGACACTCCTCTCCAAGAGGGACAAGCAAATCAGACAGTTCATCTACAAAATGCAAAGTTAGTAAATGGGAACATTTCTACACACTGTCGTACAAAATTATAATTATTGTATGATCAGGCAAGCACTAACATGACATTAGCTAGACCCTTAGATATATCATATTGGAAAATTTCCACAAAGAATATTATCAAAATTGCACGTCATTCTCAAATACTCTGGGCAAACTACAGAATTTCAATTCCACATATTAGCTCAACAAAGCAATAAATAAGATTAGAAAAAACGAAAATGTGGATGGAAGAGCATCAGCACTTCGTCCAACATGTATATCAGAAAATGGGTCTATGGTTTACTCAGAGTGGTTCTGAATATTTAGGTTTTTTGCGTGAAACACGAAATTGCTATGGAAAAGCCATTATATAATATTAAATTAAATTAATATAGGATCACAATCCAGCTAATTATGTATCTAGCAACACTCAACACTAAAGGAGTGATAGGTTGTCCTTATATAATTATGGTAAGAATGTGATGTTCACTAAGCACGGGTAAAATTCCTGATAGTAGATGGTCCCCACTATCCCCCAGCTGGTAAAGACAGCTACAAGCCAGAAACAAGTGGTCTGCGGATAGTGGAGATCACTAAGACACATAGGTCACATCACCATTCAAGTAATAATAAAGTCTCTGAATACTAGCTCATACTGGCTAGTAAATCATCACACAATAACTGCACCAGCCAACAAAAGAGGTATCTACTGTCTCTCAGGAATCAGTGCTAACTTTTAATGAAATTCCATTCTCCGCAAATGTATCACATACTTATCATAATTGGATTGGAACAACCTACCATTCCTATAGTGTTGACCATTACTTAATACACATTTAGTTCAATTGCGACCATATATTTTTTTAAAAATTAATTTAATTAAAAAAGTACGTCTGCTGCTGAAGTGATAGCAGCACTTGATATGTGTGCACTTACAGTAAGTACAAAACAAAATCCTACATTTTCTGATGACAGCAACAGCCTGATTAGTAAAATGCAATTCTACGAGCTCTTCTGGCACACAAGCTCAATCAAAAACACTCAAACGTATCCGAAGTTTCCTGAAGTTCTTGCAGTGCCATCTTAAAATTGTCTCAAAAAAAGAGCTATGGTGTCTAATCAATTTTATTAAATTAATGTGTTTGATCTAAAATTTAATGTTTATGTTCAAAACTTTGAAAAATCTTCTATATAATGTACAGAACTTGCTATTTCTGCTGCTGAATGAAGAGAAAAATAGTTGTACAATTTTTAGTTTTTTTTTACTGCAGAATTGCACAGGGACTGAAGGCCTCCATAGTTATTACCTGGTACACCTGGAACTACAACTTCGGAACAAATTGTGAGAATTGCTTAGGAAATTTACTATATATACATCTAAGGATAAGTTTAATTATGGTGGGGGAAGATGAGACTAGTATGAATAATGGATCCTGGTAGTAATAATTAAAGAAAAAGCCCTTTATCAGTATTGGGATCTCTTCACATTAGTAAATGGTTGGAGAAACATGCACAACATGGTCAAGTATTTATTGTATTAAATCAAATTTTATCTTATGCTGTCAAATGATTAATTGACATTAACATGATATATGTCAGTCAATCTTTAAAAGATTAATTCTCATAATTTTGTTAATCATATGGACAAAAAGGTTATTATATTTTCAAAGCAAATGCAACATACAGTTGTGACATGCAAAATACAATTTGATCATAAAAATGACGGAACCGCATAAGTGGATAGCAATTATCTCAGTATTACTTATTTTTGGCTACTTGGCATCTTTATGCAGCAACACTTGCAATGAGTCATGATTTATCCAGAAAATTTGAATAAAGACAAATGTTTCAAACAAAACATCTTAATTACGGTGCAGCGTACAAGTTGGCACATTTATTCAAGCCAATCTTTATGTTAAATGATAAACAAATGAAGGTGTACATATTTTGGAAGCATACCATGTAAGCATAGTTACATAAAAGTTTACCTACATGCAGCTTGTGGATCATTTGAATACTTTAACAATGTAGGCTGTAATGTCTAGAACTTTTGTTAACAGGCAAATTTTACTGACACTCGCCATTCATGAGAAATACCAGGATGTGCTTATGCAATTCAGTTCACAGTACTTTCATGCGACATTACTGTCTATATACAAATTGCAACTGCTCGTAATTAAACTGTCCTAAGCATCCGGGTAATATGTATATCTTGTTACATTGTTCTCCTATATGCAAACTTGAACCCCCAATCAATAATTTCGTCTCTACTAACCTGCAGATCGCTGCCTTCGTATCACACAATCCTCTGGGTAATCGCTGCCAGCATTAGATACTACAATGGACGAAGTGGTTGCGGTAGTTATACTACAACTACTTCGAGTTTCTTCAAGGTCTGGTTCAGCTGAAAGGTTAATTTACCTAGGATATGATACACAGTTTGGACAAGTGCTTGTACAGTCAATAATCTAGAATTATCAATCGGGATATTTCGGTATTGGAGTAGACAGTTAGGGATAGGCGGGCACATTTACAAAATGAACATCTAACGAAGACCTTACATTTTTAAGACATTTTGTTAGTAAATTCTTATAAAATAGTTGTTATTCATTGTGTAACAATATGAATATATTGCTGGCCTAACAAGTAAAAAGGGCATATACCCAAATATAACTGATTTGTTCAGAGTTAAATAAATGAAGCCTTGGCTGGTAAGATTAATAAATATTAACTTATAGCAACAAAACCTGAAGGTTCCTGGCCTCAATGAGATTCAACATTTATATAATGTACGTACTTGTAGAAATATCAGACATCTATGTAACACATTTCTTTATCAGGAACTTGTCACAGATTTAGATCAAATTACGATATCCAATATTTTTCACAGGTTAATTTCATTACAAGAAAAGAAAGACAGACATACATTAATTTTTATATCTCTGGACGGAAGTGTTTAGGTGATTCCAACGCAAATTTATTAGCAAATGTACATTGGATAACAGCAGGCAGAGAACAAAACAGAGCAGGGGCGACAAAAAGCTAGCAAATAACTCAAAAACACTAATCTCATGCCAGCAGGTAGCTGCATGTTTAGCTTGTGGTAACAGTATGCATTATAAAAATTTATGATGAGTCAAAAAATAGTTGTTGGTTAGAGTGGGCAACATATTTGTGTCCATGCTGATGATATGACATCTTATGAGCGTTGAAATCATGCTTAAAGAGACTATATTTTCTGGTTAAATGAAATTAAGACTTCATGATGAGTAGGATCTGTAATAGGAAGTGTGGGACTACTTGGACCCTTGTGATTCGCACAGAGCATGTTTTGGGCTTTTGTGGTTAAATTTTGTCATAATGTTTGCCACTGGTTCCGATGATAGTATACTATGAGACCGAGAGGTTTTTCTTATATTCAGACAATTGAGACACACTGCAGATAAAGTATTGTTTCCGCTGCAATCAATAAAAACCAATCTCTCATATTTCCTATTATTTTTTAAATTACCTGTAGTACATGCGACGGCTGCATTGAAGGAAAAAGCCAAGCCACTATATATTCCAGGTCTTGATTCATGCAAGCTCCTTTGTTTACTGCCCCATGATTTTGGCAAAGTTCGCATAGCAAATTTATTTCGATTGGCAAAGCTATTGGTAGAACTTGAATGCAGGGGCTGACCTGAGGATGTATGGAAAGAGACACAATTTGCATGCTAAAAGCTAAAAGCAGGTAGAGGGATTGTGTGGTAGAAGTTTACACCAAACAGTATTTTGTATTAGAACAATCTTTTTTCTACGTATGTTATGTAAAATACTACTTTGGCCTAAATAAAACACCACTGAGGACATACAATGTCAGCTCTACTTTCTCAGCAATTACACATACAAAAAAAACAACAAGAATACGATTTTAAGCTCATTGTTTTGAATCTAAGAACATGCTTTTCTAGTTTAAAATGTTGAACACTCTAGATAACTCTATTAATAGAACATGGCATTAAATCTAATACAAACAAAGAGTGCATAAAGATACTTATGAGATACTGTTTGTGCATGCTGCTATTATTACCGAAACCTTACCAGAAACCTGTGCATTTGAATATGTAATAGGTAAGCAAACTTACTAGCTAACTTACCTTTACTCATTGGAGAATGCATGGCGTTTAAATAAGAAGGCTGACGGCAAGCTTTCTGTCCTCTTTTTCTGTCATCTTCTGTGGAGCCACAATTCGACAGGAACTGGTCTCTTCCTGGACTTCTATCCGGAGATTGTAAAGATCCGATGGAATCAGAAGAACGAGTCCGGGTATAATCAGTAGAATGAGACTGTAAATCCGAAAATTGCAAACTTCCCATGACACCAGTACTTGAATCACTAGAGAACTGATTTTGTGAATTGCTTGAGATATCACGATAATCCATGTACTGATTCGGAACATAATCCAATGTTGATGGAACTCTACTATAATTGCCTTCATGTATATTTTCTGATAGAAAACTGGTTGTCACTAAAGCTCCACAAGAATTTTCTTGTGATGAACTATAAGAGGATGAAGGTTGAGATGAATCTTTACCTCGTACATAAATATTAACAGACTGTGAAGGGGATGATGTAGTACTAATCCTGTGAGCGTCAGATGATTCTGCTGTATGAGTATTCTCATTTTGTTGGTTTCTACGAATAGCAATTGATATATGCTTTGGATCCTGGATATCAATATGTCCACTTTTTGTTGTGATGCTTGCTTTAATATGTTTAGGAAAATCAGAATTCTGCTGTGTCACATTTCCTTCACTAATACTCGATATAGTAGTCATTGGAGAATTCTGGGAGACAAAAGCAGATGAAGCACTGCTTGGGGGTGCAGCCATATTATCTATGGTATTAGGTTGTTCCTTAAATCGTAACGAGTAAGTTAAAGTATTTTGTTGATACTCACCACCAGGTGGCACTTCATTATATCCAGCAGCTGACTGATGAATATGCAATATAGGTCTCTCTTTGGAAAGAGTTCCATCACTTTTACTTTTTGTATATCTCTTCTGTATTCGTACATGAGGTTTTGTTACTTCATAGCCAGTTTTATAAGCGGGCAAGAATCGCACTCCAGTTGTCGATACTGTTGTCGTGGTAGTGGCAGTGACAGGACTGGTCGGTTCTATATATGTAATATTACTGTAGGTAGCGTTGGGGACACCAGCATCATCGTTACTCAATGTTACGTATAGGCCAGAATCTGGCTGATCAGAAGATTGTGATGTCATTATGCTAGCGTGTTCTTCAACTGGAACATAACGGCTTCCACGATTCGGATTGTATGGTCTACCTCTACTCACATCACCATTTGTATCACTACTCCCAGAAACTAATCCTGGGGTGGTGCGAGATTTTCTGTAAGTTACAGTTGTTCGATGAACAGGAGATGAATCCATTTTGTCTGCTATGTTGTCTGTTGTTTTTGACTGCCGTAACTGAAACGTCCTTTCTGTTGATACATTTTCAGAAAATAAATCTGGACCAGCACTTCTTAACATTATATTGTTATGTGTGGCAAACTTCTGATTTTCCTTATTTTCAGTCTCAACCAAATTTTCCCTAGATCGTCTTAAGTTTTCCTGTGCTTGCCTTTCTAAATTACTACCATACAACTTATTCAATGTATTTTCCTCTAAAGTTGCTTTCTTATCCATCCGTTGTTGCATATGTGCAAGAGTTATCGTTTTGGAACTTACACGAGGTGGAGTCACTGGAGGTGTTTTTTGAATATTGCTTATACTGTGTGATTCTTGTGTTGTATATTCTCCTTGCTTATCAAATGTCCTCCGATAATTTTGTTCTTCAATTTTTTTAGTATCTGCTTCGGACTCCCTAGGCTGGTTGTATCCTGAACTAGTCCTATGAGTAGATTGTAAAACGTGTCTCGGCTCACGAACAATATATCCTGATCCGTGGCTACTTAAACTACTAGACGATCCTTGATAATCTAGATTCTGATAATCCTGTCGGTCTGCATCTACATTCGCAAATTGTTCTAAATTTTCATAATCCCTATGAAACGCAATATTATGAGAGTCCAGTTTCGATTTTTCAAATCCTCCCGTTACTCCTGTAACAGAGTTTTGAATACTGAAATTACTACCAGCACTACTTGATGTTTCAGAACCGTGAGAAAGTACATTCCTATACTGCCCTGTTTCTGGTATATTACCAAGGTTCGAAGTCCTAGCCCGCTTTGAATCTAAAATTTCTGAACTAGACCTTGGTTTATGATAAATTGCATTAGTGGGTAATCCTTTGTTGTATTCAGTTTGGTATTTTGTCGGAGGGAGTGATGTAGATCTTGGAAGAGCGTGATCATGATTGGCAGCATCTTGTTGACGTAAAGCAGCATAAGACGCAGTTTGCATACGTGTTAATCGAGATACTGGAGGTTGATGAGGCGGGACTGGTATATCTGTAGCACATCCTGTGTAAGCTTCTCGACCCTGGTTAGATGTGGCATGTTGATATGTCTAAAATGATGCAAGATAAAACATAGATTATTATCCAAAACTGACAAATTGTTAATCAGCATAATTAGGCCTAAAATGAAAAGCTGTGTGTTTCCGGTAACCCGACCGCCCCTAATTTTAGGCCCCAACCTAAAGTTTTTGTCAGACCATGATTTTCTGTTTGTAGGCGCATTGATATCAAAAAATGTAGAAAATATCACGCAGAGCAAAAAGTGCACTGAAAAATTATCGTGCCTCAATTGACATTGGGCAACAGTCCGGATCTTCCAGCTGGAGTTGATGGTTGAGCACTTCGCATTCAGCAAAATAAGATAGTTCCCTGGTAACAAGTCCATCTTCTACAAACACAAACTCCAGTATTTCTACCTGTACTTCTCCTCAGTTAGATAAAAAAAATCCCTACCTACCTACCTACCCTTTTTTTTACAATGTTACTGGAAACACACAACTATTTATTTTAGGTCTTGCATGAAAATACTTCACCAGCACTCAACATATGTCATATATGTGGACCGTCTAGTGCTCACCAAACATGAGCAGTAAGTATCTGGCTAGCATGACAATCAATTGTTGATGCAAATTTCTCAAGCTTTGAGACTTGTGCTACAGTTTAACAAGGCTCAACTTGGAACATCGTCCAGATTTGGTACGGCCAGACTGCTTCAAAACTAGGAAACAATGGTGTGTACCAGCTATTTGTACTTACGTGTGTATCATATAAATTACATATACTAATTTATATTAACCATTATTAAACCAAGAATATACCATATTTTTGTTTAAAACACTAACAAAAACACAACAAATATTGATTATACTTCAGTATTGATCAAAAATTTCAAATAAACCTTTTCGGATAGATATCAAGTACATAACCTACTTGTATGGGCACCCAAGACCGATGTTCAAATACCATTCACATTTGCAATTGTATCTTCCACAATTTTAAGTTAGGACAAGTATTCTACATACTAAAAACACACTGCAGATACATACGGCATCATTGTACATGGAGTTACACACTTACTGTCAATTGGACAAGCTAACATGCACACTCAGATATAATTTTCAAGAGTAAAAATATATTCAAATGTATAAAGGACTTACCTGACGCAAAAAAGAACATTTACGAAAATCAAAAAAACTTAGGTTTATCGATAACATTTCTATGCAGACTTAAATCCATCAAAGGAATTCAAAATTATATTAGAGAAACTTGAAGATAATATTTTATATCAAAGATGTTATTAGTCTACTATAACTGAAAACAGTTTCTTATAATACAGTATACCCAGGAATTCTGTCACTTCCTGTTGTGACAGAGCAGACAGTCTATACAATGGTATGACATTTACTATTTAATTAGAATTATCAGTGTTTTCAACTCAACAAATTATCAAACGTGTTTTTTTCTACAATGCTGTGCTTTAAAGTATGTTATAACTTACCACTGGCTAAGAATAACATATATATTGAAAATGTATGTGTCATGGCATATACTATACTGGGTAGTTACACAGAGAACATCTATTTCTTGGAATTAGTTTGGGGGTGTCAAAAGAATCAAATTCCTGATCCTTTGAAAATAGGCTTAATGACTAACATTGTGTTCTTGAAGCCTTGATATTGGCTAATGAAGACATACAAAAGAATATTAAAAACTTCATATTCCTATTGCCCGCACTTTTTTCAAGCTGGAACAGTTATTATTAGCTAAAAAAGGGAATTTCTTTAATATAACCCATATTGAAAATTATCACGTGAAAGACGATACCTATGCTGTATATCCTATAGATAGGATAAACAGCAAAAAGAGGGTACCATTCTAATTACCCTCCTGGATTGCAACTCTGATATTCTAAATTTACATCTAACTGCTGAAACATACATATACTTAGACTGACATCAGTCGCTACAAACACTGATTGGAGTTTTTTAATAAATGAATTATAGTATGTACTTTTATGTACATAAAAGTTGCTAGAATAAACTGGCAATTTTGCCTACAAAAACTGTTTATAATGCTTAAAGTTGAATACAGTAATTATATCATATGTGTATGTTTATGCTTTTAAAATGTTTCTGTGTAAAGCTAGGAGTGCCATATATTTTTTTCCTTTAAATTCAAAGATAAGACTGCCAGATTATTTTGTCCTTTACATTAAATTTTTAGACAAATCTTTTGAATGACTTTTTAAGAAAAAAAAAATTATCTTAAATTACAAAGCCGACTAACATTAGTCTAACATATACTCTATACTACACTACAGTTATTGCTACAAAAACTGGTCCAATTCTTGTCCTCTGTTGTGTTTCACTGTTCATTTTTTGCTGCTAAAATACAAACTCAACAGTGGAACAAATAGAGGACTAAGAATAACCCATACGATACTTTTTCCAAATACAGAAAACTGTTAAATGTAAGAATATATACAACCCCTATTTGCCCCTTGCAACCTTGGACTAGCTGAGATCTAGTCTCTAAATTTAAATAAATTATTTTAGTTTTATAGCACAAAATCATTAATATTACAACAGCAGCAGTACTGCATATTCTACAGGAAGGAATGTCCAAATTAGAAGAACATGACAAATTTGATTTGTTTGGGGTATTTTACTCCTGAGATATAAGTACAAGACAACATATTTCTGGTTGTCCACATGTCCTTCCTTCTCCTGGTTACTCCCACTCTGTATCAACAACAGACTCAGATTTCTGCTAATCTTGTTCACACCCTCCTGTCAGTAAATCAGCATGAGCCAAGAGGATACAGTTTCAAAATTCACTACTTTTACTGCAAGTGTCTTGTTAAGCAAAGTCAACAACAAGGTTAACAAAAACAGTCTTGTTAGGAGTAAATTCTTTAGTAAATTCTGATGACAATCTCTCAGTTCTGGAGGAAATTTTCAGATGATCATGTTGATTGCATACTCTTGGAGCACAGGTCCTATTTTTATTTCGAAAAATATTTTCACCCTGTTTTTTTTTACATATACTGTAATTTTAAATTTATAGGTCAGTCTTCAAATTTTGATGTAAATTTTAGCAGTTGACATGGCTAAAAATGTTGGTGTTCATAAAATAACTATGAATAATTATTAAAAGATAACAGTTAATTCTTATGATTTAGAAAAAATTTTAGTTAAAATCCACTACTGTGTGTAAACAATTGTAAGTGTTCTATCAGTAGTAATACTAACTTTGTTATCACACAGGTAATAAAAGTACATCTATTTTTGAATCTGTCAATAAGCACCTGTTTCGATTCATAGCTGTCCAAACAGTATTATTTGTATATTGATTGATTGGGAGTTATAGTATATAGGATTCAGTTCTGAAACCAAAAAAAAAAGAATCAAGATATTTATATAACCAGCTACTACAGCGTTCAATTTATGACACTAATACTGCTGCACAAATACTAGCCCCTGAAATATTTTTTCCCCTTTTGATTTGTAATTGTCAAACTCCTCACAATTGAAATGATTGTAGTAATACTAAGCAGTGAATTTATTCAGACTTTCAAAGGTGAAAAAGCAAAAATATCTAAAACAAACACTTAATCAAGTTCTCCAAGGAGTGCATCATATCATAACCTAGACTCATGACATTTAAAGATGGTTCTTTGTTCAACAAACTAGCAGATCAGTTTTGAAATGCCAGATTTCCAAACACAGTTGGGAAGCTGGTTTCACAGGGATTAAATTATCTATGTTTTCACACCATAATCTATTCTAACCAGCTAATAATATGTATGGGTGATAACAATGTTAGGAGATGGGCATTGTTTCTGTTTATGTCAACATCCTTAGTATGTCTATGAAAAGAACTTTTGCCATGCTTACAATCTTATCTGCAGAGTCAATAACAACAACAGCACTCAATGCATACACTCACTCAGTTAACAAACAACATTCAGAAATCATAGGCATCACTGAACCTTACCATTTGCAGTATGTCTTCATCCTTAGGCACTACTAGTAACTGCAATGTATTATTTCTGAAAAAAAAATAGAACACCATGAGATAACAAGACAACTGAGAAGTGATAACAGTGATACACTTACTAGAGGTCAATTTTTGACATTGGAAACAATATTATATCTGGGTTTTTTTATCACCCAAATATTAACTAAAACTTGCTTGTGACATTTCACCACTCAAATAACTAAAAAACATTTCTTATGTGTTTCTTCTTGTGTCCACTTTAATCTGTTTTGACACTGCTCTCTACGTCAGTGCGAATTTTTAAGGACACAGGTCGAAAAAGTATAAGGCTCTTGCTGATAGCAGTTCCCAGAATTTTACCAACAAGGGGATATTGGTGGTCACCATAAATGGGTAGGAACCCCCCAAGGTACAATGCTCGCACTTAAAAATCGGCAATGCTCGCTTTTCGCACTTAACAAGAAAAATTGACAACCAAAAAAAAAAAAATTAGGAAACAAAGCGAAATAAATGGTCGCCAAAAGACAGACAAAGGAAATGCTCGCTGCTCGGACTTAACAGTCCCCAAAGCTCGAGTTACCCCCCCTTTAGCCCCCATAAATTACAGCTACGAATATGGGCATATAAATTAGTTTACATACAGAAAGTTGGTTCTGTTGGTTCAATGTCATAATAACAAAACCGAAAATAACTATAAAAAAATAGGTTGGTTCCGGTTACCTGACCTAACCTAATACCTGTGTTGTTATTATTTTCATTGTGTCTTTCATGTTTTGGTCAATCAAATAAAACAAAATTCCTATCTGCCCTATTTTTGGCCATGCAATAGGAACCATAATTATTTTTTAGGCCTAATAAGTATACAGTATTCCACTAGAAATCATACATAGATTGTTCAACAAAGACTTAACAATATAGCCATTTTACAGAAACACAAACTATAAGAAAATCCAAATATCTGCCCACATAATCACTTGAGGACGGGACACGACTACACCCATATTAATGACCATGCAACACACAGCACATAACATTACATGTTGTTTGTATTAATCATACTACCCTGGTTTGGGCCAAAGCCAGGTCAAGTGTTCTCCACAAAAATGATATTTCATAAAGATTATGAACCTGACATTTTAGATGTGGATGGACATCAACCTGCCTTCCAAAATCTTTTGTTACATATAAGCACAATGTAAATACGAATATATGCAACTTGGTATCTAAACTTCAATTACAACAAGGTACTAGAATGTCTCAAATTATCTTGTAAAGATCTTTAGTATTACAGGTATAAATGTCCAGTAGAATATATGGAAAGATTTATTTTCTATTTTTTGTTGTTTAATTTTCACTCATTCCATTCTGCATGTCAAAACAATATTTCACACCCACATTCCAGAAGAAAATGTACTGAACAGAGAAATATCCCTGCATCAATAACACAATGTATTGTTCCTACCTCTGTCGCAGCACTCCGCCACATATAAACTGAATAAAAATGTACAAAATTCCCCATGTGGCTGCACGAAACCATAAAACGAAATCCCAAACCCACTGAAAAGCCATTTTGCATCACCATTTTCCAGACACCAACTACGAAATACTTCTCAATTCCACTTTCTAAAGAAGCTAATTTCTTTAGTTTGACAAGCACATTAGCATTGTTGATAAAAGCCTAGTGTTTT
>JAOXYB010022881.1:0-16761 GCA_028565635.1 Phoronis ovalis | reverse complement strand
TCACAAATATAACTGTCTTGGGCTTCAAGATCCTGCAATGAGAAGATCTCTAAAGATTTTTCCTATACAACTTAGTACAGGTTTGTTAGTTCTGTAGCTCTACTAGCTTATTTTATAGGTTTCGCAAAAATTAAAATTATGCTCATAGGACTGGTTTTAAAAATTTAACCCCAAGAAATTTAACCAGAAAATATGATATGCTTTCTATACGCGTGACTTACATTTTCAAAACTATATTAAACTTTATGGTGTTGAAAATATTTGACTACCTGCTTCGGAGTGTGCTGTATCTCTACATCTCTACTTTGTTTCAACAATGAAGGCTTAAGATTTGTTGAGTGAACAGAACAGAAATGATTCAACTCATTGATGACAGTAGAGTAGCACCCCCATGAAGCTAGGACTTGGCGACGTTTCTGATGAAAAAAAAGAACATTCTTGAAAGAGAACTGATAGCTATTTCATTCCAATTGTTGATTACAATATAAATGGACGCCTGTTTACTGGTTTTCCATCCCCAATCGTAATTTTATCTTCAAGAATTTGCAAAAGGAACATTTTACCAGAAAATGTAGTGAATGTCTTACTCAAAAACTGCGTAATACATGTACAATAGCTACGAATGTATACAATATATATCTATACCTGCTTCTGTATCTTTGCATCTTTTCCAGCCTGTTTTAGCAAGGATGGTTTACAACCCGATGAGTGAACAGAGCAGAAATGATCTAACTCTTTTACAACTGTAGTGTAGCATCCCCACAAGGCTGGATCTTTTTGATGTTTCTAATAAAATTTAAAAAAAAACAATTGACTTTAATTGAAAGAGTGATATGATCTCGAAGCGACAGTTTTGATTTTAAATAATATTAATTCCCAGTCATCGCAACCTTTTAGTACAGTATACATACATACATATTTTAGTCATATTTACATAAAAAGTAAATCGGTTATGGGAATGTCTGCGAAAAAGTTTTGATATTAAAATGTGTACAATATAGCTAATTATACTGCCCCTAGAATTATAATTATATAAATGCATTGCTTTACATATTACATACCTGAGAAGCTTCCAAGACATGAATAACATTCACCGATGTTGTTGTGAGACAATTGCCAGATGTAGTAATAACCTGAAAAGATAAAAACGACAATGATTAACACTGTGCATGGATCAGGAACAATAATATCTCGCCGTACATTTTAGGTTTTGCAACTAACATGGTAACAAAGTACAAAATATATAATAAACACTAAATAATAAATCACTAAAATTCTCTTTTATAGAATTATGTGTAAAAATAGCTTCGCTAAGCAATATTTTCTTGGTTCCGTTTGATACCTATATTAGACCAGTGATTGATAAAAACTGATTTTATAATTATTTTATATAATTGTAGATCATATAACATCTTGTCAACTGGAATTTCTAGGACCTTGTCAAACTTCACAAATCGTGTATGTACTTTTAAAAATAATAGCATTTATGGGTATTTCAGTTTCGGTCCTATAAAATAACTTTTTTCAGGTTATAATTTATATATTTTATAGTTACGGAAAAGAAAATGTGGCACAAACAATTCTTACCGTTTGTTGACAATTAATTCCATACATTTTGAACAAAAATTCTTGAAAAACTTTGAATATATAATATTTCCGCCAAATCTTTTTGCAATGTTGTAACACGTTTGAACGCTGTATGACAAAACAGATAAAAACGTCATAGTTTACGTCACTGTAATTGACGTAACGTGACTGTTATGTTGTCAGAAAATTAACAACGACCTCTAACGTTCACTGTGACGTGTTCGAAAACAACACTACGGATAAAATTATTTAAAACATTTGTTAAGTGAGTACTTGCGTGTACACCTTATATCACAACTTCCTCCAAGAAATTCAATTTCAAGTAGGACAATGTTAGCAGATCGTCGGCAACAGGTTCCTTCAGTAATCATTTACAAGCAGTAGGACATTGTGTTTATGCTTCATCTTACACATCAGAATGGTTTTATTCCAACACATACGTGCACATACACCACGTCTAAGAAAATACGGTAAAAAGTTAGAGGCTTGTTATAAAAAATAAGTGGTAATCAGATGCTAGCATAATAAAAGGACTTCGATTCAGTCCCCATCTCATCATTGCCAAGAATTCCTGTGCTAGCTGCAAATATATTAGTAATAACAATTTCTTTCCAGTTATCCCTGGTGTTAGAGATAAATAGATGACATATTCCATGTCAAAAAATAATTTAATTACAACTATGTGAAGATTGTGCATTGAAAATCAATAAATGTTGTACTCAAGTATTATGCAAAAGAAAAATAAGTAATTTGACAGCAGTTTAATTTGAATGTAAAAGTACACTAAAAACCAAGGGGATAACAGAGAATTGATTTACACAAAGTGAGAAAACATATGCAATATTTTTTTTTTGATTATTTTACCAATGCAACATTAAAGCGCTGAAAACAACTTGCTTAGTACTTATTTCTATCCTTGCAATTACAGCTAGCCAATTAGTATTTTTTAGGTATATATTTTGCAGATCAGGGCTATCTTTGTTAATTCACTGCTTGTGATGGCTTAATATATTCAGGCGATTGCATAAATGGTTTTCATTGGAACGCAATGTAATTGCCCCCATGCACAACAAAACCACAACGGCATTATTTTGTTGTAAGGAAACAGTTGTAAGGAACCAATTTCAAACAAGTCATAAGAAGATCACTTATCATACAATAGAATAATAATTTATTTTAAAAATAAAAGTATCATAATGAATGTAAAAAAGTCACTGTTTCTTAAAAAATGAAAATATTCTGTTGATGTAATAATTTAATCAACATCAGAAGCCAATATATACTGCATAATATAAAATGTTGCATTCGATTAAGATTTTCACAATACAATACAAATGAGATATGCATAAGACTGGCTTTTTAGGAGTAGCTGTTGGGAAGCCTGCATATAATGCAAATCTAATAATTATACAACAAAACGAATGTGAATGAAATTAACTTTAGAATACAGGATAACATTTTATAAAAGTTGATAAAACAAATAAAATTATAACAAAAGCACAAGAGATTCAATACAGTACAACTAACGTTTTTAAAAAGGAAACAGAGATTTCTGATAATGAACATGTGTTAGATAGTTACCCGTTAATTCAGAAAAAATGATATCTTTGATCATTCTTCAGTTGAACACAACTAAAACCATTCCTACTAGTGATCACAACCTCATGGCAAGAGAGATTCTACGACATCATAACATGAATGTGTTCTATAGTGTGCAATGAGAGAACAAAAGATCTTAAAGCAAGTACTGTAACAGGTATTTATACATAGATGTAGGAAGACAATTTTCATAATAGTTGTGCATTGCACATTAATAAATGTTTACAAATATTATTATTACATCAATATCATTATATTTACTTATTTTATGTACAATACGCAAAAACCTACTTTACTAACAAGAAGACCATTGGGAACATAGCTTGCTGGCTACATTTTGAACCCATGGCAGCAAAAATCAAACTGCACCTGACCACATCCTATGCACATGAACATTATATGAATATTGGATTGCAAACAGAAACAATCAGGACATTTTAAACAAAATTAGGTCATATGCTCATTAGATTTATAAACATCATAAACATAGATGTTTATGCCAAAGATGTCTCAATCTGTCAGAGTTTTCTGGATATAGGCACAAATAGCTGATCTCAAGAATAAATGTGAAAGTGATCCAGGTCAAAATCAAACTTGACCTATATTTACCTTTTGACTTAAAATGCTCCCGATCTTTCATAGCTTAACAAACTGAACATGACCTGTATTTTGGCTTACATTTACCCTACGTTTTATATGAAGTTGATCTCCGAAGGCCAGTACGATAAAAACTTTAAAGCTGAAAATAACATATTACAAGATCAATTCAGTTCTAGGCAAAAGACTAATTTAATGTAAATAAAGACAAAGTAAAACTTCAAACTTTTGGCAAGTCTTTACATTTACACAGCACTACAAGGTTCATCTTCATCAAATATCAAACTCTCGCCTCCCAGCTCACCCTCCTCTGACTGTAAACCTTGTTGATCGCCATACGACTGTATACCGTCTGGGTTCGCTTCAATATAGGACGAACGACTTGAGTAGTTTGGCGAAGATTTCGCTGGAATGGAGATTTCCTCGGGTGGATCACTGCTGAACTCGACAACTTTACTGGTTGTATTTCTATGAATAAATGCAGAAATATGTTAGTAAAAGTGTTTATATAATAAAACAACAAATCAGTTACAAATCTATACAGTCACTTTGTAGATACTATTGCTAAAAATAAGACACTGTGATGACAAAATGACTTATCATGTTGGTACCTGATATCTTTACTTTTTAAAATTCATAAATATTTGTATAACCCTTTGAATTATTCAAAATTATTTCAAAATATTGAGATATTGACTCTGTTACTGAAAATTAGGTGCATCATAATTTGATACAAGCCTAAATTTACTAGATGATCAATTTACAGAATAAAACTTACTCCATTTTGACAATTAAAACAAGTAGGGATAACTTGGACTAGCTGACAGCATCATGCAGTTTTATAAACCAGTATAGTTTTTTTATGATACATACATCTAAATTTATGCTAGTGAAGTATTAATACCATGCAGATATCAAATAAAGGAATAAAATGTCATTATGTGAGATTAAAAGCTGGTGTTTATGTCAAGGAAAGCAATCAAATTTTACATCCAGTCATGCTGTTATAAATCTCTTCATCATTGATAACTCTTGAAAGGATTCTTTGCTTTTGATTGGTTCAGATGTTTTTAATATGTCAATGAGGTACAGTATATGCAGAGTTTGAAAACAAGAAATATAAAACTGAAGAAAAATCACAACAGCGTGTGTTTTGAACTATTTTTTACAATAAATGTTATCAATGGTGAAAGCATGCAGAACTCACGTAAAGTTACCCGCATAAGAAGATAAGTCCGAACAAGAATTGCTAATGTTTAGGAAAACAAATTAAACAGGTCAAGGAATATATCATTTTACAACTGAACAACACATAACAAAACATATTAAATAAATATTTTTTAAAAGAGCTGTTCCATTGAATTATTGGAAAATTATCCCTTAGAACATCCTCCTCCATTAAAACTGACCAATGATTTGAATTTTTTCTACTCGTCCTTCCTTGTAATAGTGAACTTAATATATGTACCTTTATTATTATTATAGTTATTATTAGTTTCAGGACCCTGGTAATAACTTCTAATAGAACAGCCCTAAGTAATTTAGAAACATTATTCCATTGCTTGTGTAGTTAAACCAAACATACCTCCTTTTAAAGAAGATGCTTTTGAGAGAATCTCTAATCGATTTCTTTTTAGTTTTGAAAGCTTCTGGAGGTGTTATGCTCTCCAGTTCCAGTTTATGCTGCTTTTCCTTCTTCTCCTTTGATTTCTTCTGCCTTCCAAGATTTTGACTTCCTTCTTGGGAGCCCCAGATATTATCCTGAGACTGCAACTATACAAAAGTACTTCGTAACCAAGTAGGAATATGAGGTAATATGTGTAAAGTATTAATTAAAGCTACTTTAATTATAGTATTTAGTTGTTTTGTAATGTCAAAACTTCTGGTATAGATGATCTGGTTATTAGGAGTCATACATCCTAGTATGACAGCATTAGCATATACAAAGAAGTTTAATAAAAGTTTCTTCCCAACTAAATAATTTTATAATTGTTAATAAGAAGGACAATTAGAATGTATGTGAATTTGTCAAGCTACTGATATACTTACCTTTGAAGTATCACAGTTGTCCGAGAATTCTGGAGGAATATTGACCATACTCTTAGCAAGAATTGTGTTGATATGCTGCTGACTTGGAATATCAAGGCTGTCATCACCTATTGACAGGGAGAAAAAAAACATGGAGATGTTAACTGTGCCAAAATCTAAATAGCAACCTTTAAGCAGTGCTGATTTACTCGTCAATCTTTGTGCAGCCTTAAAAGTCAAATGAACATCAGTAAAACAAAGTAAATTTTATTCAAAAAATCATTGTCACTGGCCGCGTTTCATTTTACACTACTGCAATACTTTTCACCAAACAAGACGAAAACATAACATCACTGTGTCCAGTGACTGCATAGTCAGAACCATTACTCTATGAATATCATGAATAAATTGCAGCAAGCACAATCGCCACATTTTTGCATATGTAACGTAACAACCAAGCCATACCTAATATATCACCCTGACTCCTCCACTTCTGTATCATACCAAGTTTTTGTTTACTGAGTCTAGTCTGAGCCCCAGTTCCAGACGGATCATACGCAGTCTCAACAACTTCATCATTATTGCCATAAACACCAAAAGATGACAAGCGAGACAAGTTTTGACTGTGTTCTTTTGACGGTTGATAATCCAAATCTAAATGTTCTAAACAAGCCTCTAAGCTTTCCTCTGATTCTCTAATCTTGTTTTCAATGCTAACTTTTTTTGCCATCCTTCCTCGTGTTGGTAATGTTTGACAGACTGATGAATAGTCTTGTACCATCGTTTGTGGCTTCACAAAGACTATGTTAGAATTAGAAGAAGTTCTATTACTATCAGTCTCATATAAATCAGATAGTATTTTTGACCGATCTTGTCGTTTGCGTCGCTGCTTTATAGCTGTCTCCACACTAGGTGTTTGTAGCCCAGTGACATTAGCACCATTTACAGTATTATCCATTGACATACTCATAGGCCTTTGAGGAAGCTCTTTCTTTCTGTTTTTATTTCTATTTTTTGGAAAAGTTCCTACTGTTTCATAAGAAAATGTTTTATCACGAGACGAAAGTTCATACGAATCCTCGAAATGCGTTGTTTTTCTCCTCTCTCTCTGATTTTTGGAAGTCTGCAACCTACAATAAAAAATTACACAGTCCCATTATTATGTAACAATACCAACACTGCACATTTTTAAAAGAATTTACTAATGTCACATGACAAATTAACAAGTGTTCAAACTCCTGTTAACAGAGTCAACATAATACAAAAGTTTAATAACTAAAATACCTATTTTTGAGATCAGGAGAAGAATATATGTTAGATCCATCTTCTCCATTGGAGTGTATACCACTGTCTTTAGCACTTGAGTGAAGTATTCCATCATGGCTGCTAATACTGGACTTTACAGAGTTGGCTGATGAGGGCGGAGATCTATAATAAGTAATATATGTGAATAAGTTCATATCAAAACATTAAAATTATTTCTAAAGAAAAAAATGATTAGTTGATCCCAAAATTTCACCAGGAATCTATTATTTTTTATTTTCATAAAGACATTTTCCAATTCAAACACAAACATGTTATTTGTATTTTTATGAATATTCCTTCAATTCAGTTTAAAGTTCTAATACTTTAAAATTAATTGGTCTACAGAACAAGTATTAAGCTAGTGACACTTTGGAATGACAAAAACACAATCAGGTTCTGGTCTTCATCAGGGGCCTCCAGCACCGGCAGTGTACAAAAACACGAAAAATCTTCCTGTAAACACAGTTTTTCACAGTGTAGTTGATGAAAATTAAGCTAGTTTGGGGGCACATTTCTGATATATCTCATGAGACTAGTTATACATACCTAACAGAACTTACAGATCGCTCAGGACCTGAGATAAGTTGCATAGTTTGTTCAATAGAATCATTAAGCTCGTATAAGAAATTTCTTAACTTGTCCACAGAATTCTTGATATTGAAATAGTCAGGGTGATCACAATCTGTGAACTTGAGGAGCTGCTTCAGCAGTAAAACGTATCGAGGGATTCTTTGTGCTGGCATTAAAAGAAATTGAACTAAATCTTTGCCTTCACAGTTAGGGTGGAGTTGGCATTTCTGAAAGAAGAAGAATAGAGTAGGTATAGAAAATGTGAATGAGACAGTTTGGTACAGTTAAGGAGATATAATATATGACTATTGACCAGGAGGTCCGTATAAAAACTCAGTGATTCCAGATGATAGAAATGCCCACAAAAGATACATTCAGCTTTAATGCAGATAACTCCTTTTTATACATAGCTATTACTTATAGACATGCATATCCTGATAACCAGCAGTTAAAACCTGGTGTATTTTTCTGCACATCTACAAATTGCATGGATACCAATTAACTATCATGTTAACAAGTGAAGGAGTTTACCGGTCTCACAGTAGACATACTGACAAGTATGAATGATATTATGGCTGAAACTGTAATGTCATCTGTAAATTAACACTTTGCATGCTTTCTCATGTTATATTGACTTAGGTCACAGTGTTTGCTGACAAAGCGTAAATGCAGTTACAAAGCAATTGGAATGAGTTTTTGGCTAGCTATGCACCTGACATGTGAGATACCTTCAAAACATGACCCATGCCATTTTTAGCTAACCTTTAAATATTTCCTAAACCTGGTTGAATTGCTGTGCAGGTTGTTAATAGTTCGAACAGAGGAAGGAATGTCATTCAAATATGTCCTGTACACCGCAAAGATATCCATCTGCAACAACAAAAATTACATGACTGAATGATTTATTTATTGTTATGCACAAAAATTACAAACATTACACATTAATTATAGTTATGCGTGTTCCTGGGTCCAACTACACACATGTACTTTTATATCTAAGGCTGACCTTTTCTTTTGTATTTCCCTTGTGTTTGCATTTCATACCATTTCTAAGGCACTCAAATCTAATGAGTTACCAAAAAGTCTATCTGTACACTATTCACACAGTTAGGAACAACTTTTTAAGAAGAAGAACTGAAATTCCCTTTGTTCTCAAATACAAAAATATTTTTCTGTATTCAACTTTTACTTACATCCACCTTGCTCAGAAACCATGCAAAAATATCTCCAATGACACCCTGCCATTTCCAGTTCACCATTCTTTCTTCCAACCTCTTCAAAATACAGCAATGATGTTCATATAGCTGATGTACAGAGGCTGGGAACATTGTACTGAAACAAATAGTAAACAACATGAAAGTAACTGATTTTACTAAAGATACTACGTATCTGAATCCATAAATAACAGAATAACATCTGTGCACACTGAGGAGATAAAACGTTGTTCCAATGATTATTTGTTTTGCGTGCAAGAAAAATTTAATGAGGCTAAAATTGGGTAATAAATTTTTCTGAAAACTAAATTTAATAACTTACTTTACATCTTGACTTGAAATTGAGCCCGATTCTTTCAGTGGTTCTAAGAACACATCCAACAATGTCCATAAGGATGAGCAAAACTTTCTTTCACTTTCCAGTAGTTCTTGAGCATAGCGCAATCTTTGACCTAAAGGTAGGAATAATCAGTGATATTCCAAGCGTACTTACTAAAACATGAAGGAGACTATTTTATAGGTGTTCTCTACTATATAATAATTGTATGCAAACTATAACTGAGAGTAATCTTTTAATAATTTAACTCTTCTTGTTAGTAACAACATAACAAAATGACTAATATTTGACACTGCTTACTGTGCTAGATGACAGGTTTAGTTGAATTAATTATGTTTAATGAGACACAATGTAAGATATTGCATAAAATATGCTGCAGAAGCCACAATGATTCCATTCAACTAGCAGCCACTTTCTTCATGATACACAAATACTAGTTCAATCTAATGTGCAAGCATCTTTTAACATATCCCTTAATGTAAAGGACATAACACAACAACAGTGAGCCCACACTGTTAAAATAATGAAAATTTAACATAGATATCAATTTCTAATAAATGAGGCAATCAGACTTCAAGAAGTAAAATGAAAGTTATACCATCTCTCATAGCCTGTTCATGAGGTGGAAGTCGTAGTTTGCCTGTAGCACCAGTAGAGATATTCTTTTTCCCGGAATCCGGAGATCCATTTGAGATTTTCATCCTTCCAGATTTTGATCCAGTTGAACTTTTTCTTGAGCCACTAGTCTGAGAACTGTGACGTTCACTACCACATTCAGAACTTTCTGAATCCGACTGTGTTATTCGTGACATATTTAAACAGTGACTGAGATTCAAAGTACGATGAGCTGTCTTAACCACAGAGGAATCAGAATCATACCCATCTTCACCGATGGAATCTAGACCCAAAAAAGTGTTACCAAACTATAAGAATTCATTTAAACAAAAAACGATTTCTTACATTCATAATTTATTTAATCAAGCCAAATCTGAAGAATCATTAAACGTTGTATAACAAATACACTTAGAGAATCAAATAATATTTGTAGTAACTACAGCAGGTATATAAAACTTTTTTTGTACATTTTTCTGTGAATAAAAAGTGCAAGAATGTCCATAATTTTCTCAACGATGGATAATCCGCTTTTTAAGAGAGCATTGAATATTATATTTTTGTCTACATCTTTACTTAGGGTTTTCACATATATTCCGCAATGTTTTTAAAAATTTTGCTTTCCATGGGATATTAATTTAATTATTGATTTTGCTTAACAAGTTATGTATTTTGTTAAGGATGTACGATTATGAATAAGTGAATAAGTCATACCGTGTCGAACTCTCCTCAAACTGGCAATATATGGTTTAACCATTGGTGACAAATAAGGTGGTGGTGTTAGTTCACCATCAGAGAGTCCCAATGGATTCACTCCACTGTCATGGTCACTGGTGACATGGTTATGTTGACCATTGGATGAATTATGTTGAGCCAATAAGAGTAACAGGTCATTTGAGTTCTTATGACTGCAAAAATACAAGTGAAATATAGATTAGGCAAATAAGTATTAGTAAAAATAATACCTACTTTACAGACAACACATTTTTGCTGCTTTTTTAAGCAGTTTTAAAATACAAATATGACACAATAGAAATTAGAACTGGCAAACATTTCTGCTTTCCATTTTACACCATGCTTACCAGGTGTAAAGAAAACAAATTTACATTACATAACTGACATCAGTGACACAGGTTAATGTGTTGAAAGGAATAATCCCCATACATTCCACAGGATAGCTACAATAGGTCTCCACAACTGGAATAGTCACATTTGTTAACTTTTACTTGTTTTAATTTTAGAACTGTCAACAAGAATGCACTTTCAAATTTGCTATTACATAATTACCTACTAGTCAATTGTTCACTATGTGAAAAACATTTATTAAAGACAACAGTTAAACAGAGTGCAGCATTCTTACCTGGTATTTTTGGGAATACTACTATTTTTTTGTAACTCGTCCAGTAAGATGGATCGCTCTTGCTGCAGAGAATTAACTTGATGCTGTAATGTTTTTTGATTAGTATTGGCCTCCTGTAACTGATTCACAACAGCTTCAAACTCAGTCTGCAATACAAAACTCAAGTTTTAAAACTGGCACAACTGCTTCGTAACATTTCACAGACTTTGTATTTCATTAATATTGTCAAATTATCTGTAATTTTCTGTAGATGAGGGATTGATTTTAGGTTCCACACAAAAAAGAATAATTTATATTTATAGTTAATGTTGCTGAAATCCTGGAATGTCTAATTGTAAATTTTGTATTGATACAACTTTTACATGAGGGAAAGCAAAACACCATAGTGGAACTCATGTCCGAATGAACACCCTGCTTATAAAAGATATTTAATTATTAACTTTATTAGAAATTAACTATGTGTAGATACAAACTGGAGCCCCAAAGATCAGTGCAAATTACCCTCAAATTGGTCAATATTAAGAGTCCAGAATGTCATCTGCTTTATTATTAGAAAAAATTACATGTTATCCTCTAGTCCATAGATCATGATTTTTAATCATTTAATCAGGCATGAAGATAACTGTACTGAATATACTACTTTGTAAAGAACCAAGCATACTAATCAGTACCAGCATCTTTTTAAATACCTCAATCAATGCATGTTTAGCTTTAAACTTTGTATTTATAAACAATTTCACATAATTTTGTGGATTTTTGACATGCTATATTTCTAGTATGCTGATTACCATCATTCTTTTATTGACACTCCCCATTAACACTGGAAAGCAAGTGTTGCTGAGGTCATTAGATATAAACTGACCAGTATCTAGGTGGAGTATACTGAAATTAACTAAAATATAAGCAGGCATGCCATGTGGGTAATTCCTCCTGTTGCATAATTTACTAAATTTTCTAAAACAATCTCTTAAGATCCCACTTACACTGACAATAAAACCACTTCATAGCATTCAAACAAACATACTAAGTGAACCATTTACAATAAAGGATTTCATAATTTTAATACTACCTTTCAGTTCATTTAGCTAACATTATTGATTTGAAGATGCTCCAAAGCTAACATAACATCTTGATTGGTCCACATTGTAAGGATGAAGAAATTACCAAATGAAATAATATTAAATTGTAAGCCAAGGATTTCTTCTTCATGACATATGTTACAAGATTTTGAATTACATTGTCTTTATAATTAACAATTCAAGCATTAGAAAATTAGATTTTTTTTGTCAAAATAAAATTACGTTAATTAATGGTGCCAGTGATTTAGAGTAATCTGCCTATTGCAACAGATTATTGAAATTACTAGGAGGTGAGGTTGTATTTGACTAAGGACATCCTTCATTGATCCTTAAAGGGTGTGGGGAACCCAGGTGCTGACTTTGAGGGTTAAAAAGCTATATGGGGGTCAAAATTGCATGAAACTTTCAAAAAACATTCTTATCTCATTGAGATCATGAAGCCAGAAGGTCATTTAAAGGCTTATTTACCATAGATGTATTTCTTGGAAAACATATTTACGAGAGGTATGAAAAAATAAGGTGTGCAAATGTTTTTACCATAGGGTATATAATTTACAAGTGAATTTATGACAGTATATATATTTTGGATGACCTCTTTCAACAGGCTATACTTTTCATTTACCACAGGGTATATTTTTGGTGACCTTTGTTTACAACAGGGACAGGTTTTTTACCCTGGGCACACACCAATATTAACATTTTGTACACCCAAAGACTTATTTCAAAGACCAAGGCTGATGTAAAGATTATTCTTCATCCCTTTATTCAAATACTATATCTGTGATTTTTTATTTACCTTAAAGGTTTGTTGGTAATGTTCAGTATAAATGTATAACTTACCTTAAAATAACATGTCTGTTAAATGTAATGACAATTTTGAGTAACATTTTTTTTTCAAATACAAAATACATGTAATGCAAAGATTAAACTTAATTAATAAACAGAAATCTCCAAAGAGAACAAAATTTTGCTCTGTTGTTTAATAATATGCTTTTAAAAGTATGGAAGTCTGAAAGAAGTAAATTGGAAAACACAATATTAGAAGCTAATTTTGACTAAGTTTCAGATTCGTATCTGCAGGCTTGCTTTTACGAATTTTCAGGACTTTTCAAAAAAGGGGAGCCTTTAATTTATACCCAAAATGGTCATTTTCATTACAGATCACATAATGAATATTTACCTTTAAAGATAGAACCATGTCAACCACTTCTTTAAGCTGCTTCTGCTGTTCTTCTTTATTTGTTTCCACTTTATCATGTAGCGCTTGATCGCCATCTTGAATCTTTGATAATTCTTGCATAGCTAATAGAAAACCGTCTTTTAATTCATGGATCATACCTTGCAGCTGCAAAAAAGTACAATAAAAATGTAAAATGTCATGAATAAAAGTCTGATTAACCTATAATTTAGCAAAATTAAGTAGATCTGTAACCTGAAATGCAACCCTACATGGCCATTAACATTGACAATAGCCTGTGAATTACTTGGAAGTTCAAGTATCCTGCAGACATCAAAGAAAACTGTAGTCTAAAAAATTGCTAAGAAAAAAACATGCAAGAAATGAGCTGCCAAACCATAATGGAAAAAGTACAAATAGCATTTTGCCATATTCAGTTTTCTCATGTCAAACTCTAATTAAAACTGCTGTGAACGGATGTGACATCCAACAAACTCAATGCGTATGCCATGTTATTCTTATGTTTAATATTTTAGGCAAAACCATCGCGGTTTACTGATGAAAGTTAAGCTAATTGTCGCCAAAGAAGAAACATAACCACCATCTGAGCTCAAAATATGGTGTCTAGTCTAGTTTACCAGAAAAAAATTTGAACAATACATAACAATAGTTCACAGAAGTTTACACTAACATATGAGGACTGACTACTGTTAATAGATGATGCCTCATCGGAGTCAGTTGTATCCCTTGTTTGTACCTTCCATTTCAACATCTTCAGGCGCATCTTTTTTGATAAAACAATGCAAACTAATTTCCATTTATATAGTCACTTGTCATGTGACATATTTGGCGTGCACACAATAGGGATGATTAATGAGAAATATCCTCGTTACAGGGCTTTAACAAATATAAGTGTTAAATAATCAAAGATCAGAACCAGTATGTGTAACAGACAAGGTAATTATAAGGGTAAAGTTGTCATGTCACCTAGTGCATTCGTAACTTTTATCTAATTATGTGAAGTATAATTATTGTTGTATCTAACATTAAAGAACAGCAGAAGTTTCTACACACCCTGATATGTATAAATTTTTAATTTCACTGTCTCCACAGTGAGGGAGGATGACATCAAAATATTCAAATTAATGTGTCACTTTTCATAAACATAAACAGAAGGGTATGGTTTATTTACAATAATAATTATACTGGCATATGTCTTAAATGATTTACTTTTTGAAGAGTAATTTTTAATTGAAATACTTAAATTAATGCGTCATATCTTCAGAAAACACAAACATAAACAAATGCTTTATTTACTATAACAATTAGACTGGCAATATATCTAAAATGATTTATTTTTTGACAAGGTGAGTTTCAGTTTGCTTGAAAATATATACCTAATTCATTCCTTAAAGATTTGGCAGTTTTTGTTTATTTTCAATATTAAAAGTATAATTACAAGGTACGATTCTAGTAGAACATAGTAAAAGACAGGAAAAAAGAAATACAAATAAAATTATGGCTCCACAATTAATGTTTCCTGTAGCTTCTGGTTAAATATACTAAAATAGATATCAAACATCCTGTGAGCTATATGAAGAAATAAGTACAAATTAAAAAAGGTATTTTTCATCTACAACTTTAAAATGAGCAAGGAAAAGGCAAGAATACCTAGGAAGACGACAACAGCCTGAATCAGGATTAAATTGTTTCAACTATCTAATCCTCGTTTTAAAACTCAACAGGTGCAAATATACCACAAGGTATACACCTTAATTAAATGCTCACTAAATTCACAAATATTTAAGAGATCAACATACACAAATATATTAGAATATTCAGTCTAATACCAGTCCCAGGTACTTGTAAATTCCCCAATAACTAATGGAGCAAAATACAGTATTTTGGTAAACATGCTAGCTGGACTAACATAATTTAATGTTAAAGGTGGAGAATATGATTTGCCACTCATTTTGCACTATACTTTTTTACATAGATAAATGTTAACAATGACAAGTGCAAAATAATATTAGGTTTAAAACCTTAAAGTATGAACAAATTGAAACTATAAACTTACTGTTTAAACAAAAATTAACTCCAGAATTATTATAAAATTTCTAACCTACTTTTTTTTGCAAAAGAAACATTCTCAGATGTACGGAATGACTTAGAGTGGGGGTCCTGCGCTTTCTGATTGTAAAGTTAATTTTTTTTTAGGGAGCAAATCATAGGTGAATAAAATTCTATAAGCAGGTGCCATAAGTAAAATAAATGTCAAACAATTTATTGTCACTGCAGTTTCCAATACATGATTGATAGAGCCTAGTCCTGGATACATGACCCTGCTTATGACCTGCAGTAGGGTCATGACCCCTATAATGTTAAAAACGGCGGAAGTTTTTCAAACGGGATACCATTTTTTTTATTACTATCTTGTATCACTGTAACAAAGTGGACAAAGTGATGAAGGAAATGTTTTACAGTGCATTCTGTCACAGAATCAGAAAGCGAAAGACAGGACTTTGAACTGTATGGAACACATGCAGAAGTAAATGAACGCTTTTTGCATTTGTCTTGTACAAAAAACCCAGCAAAATAGGAATACTTCCTTTTCCAATCTACTACATTCACCTACCTCAAACAGCTGCAAGGCCAGCTCCTCTTTGTTCATTTCTGTATCACCTGAAAAAAACAAAAAGTTGTTAAATAACTGGTATAAAATTCATATAATATTGAAAACAGTTTTCACATCAGTTCAATCCATAAGCTTTGATTAGCTTGGAATTAGTTAATCAGTATAAAGTCTCAACATGGGTGTACTGAAAGAAAAAGTGAATGTTGCGAGCTACCCAAGAATTGCAAGAAAAAACATAGGTCCTTTACAAAAAACACAATATATTTACTGATATTAGGAAGAATCATGTATCAAGTTGTTAATTCTGCAATATATTCACAATGAATACTATTTTACAAATTTTAGTAACGCTTGTCTGATCCCCCCCCCCCCCCCAGGATCAGGAACTGAGATAATGTCCTACTGAGCAATCCTGAATCTGATTCAGGAGTTTTAAACCAGCCTTTAATTTAAAATTTTAAAAAGCACCTCATATAATTACATATAGAAATGTTTGCATCTTTCCTCACAGCATACATCCACTGACCGGGGGGTGGGGGGGGGGGGGGGGGTTGGCCCGGGTATAAAAAAAAGAAAAAAAAACAGCTTAAAAAATGGGGCCTTGGGGGAAATGCAAAAAAAAAAAAAAAGTGGGAAACCAAAAAAAAAAAAAAAAGATTTT
>JAOXYB010022870.1:0-16762 GCA_028565635.1 Phoronis ovalis | reverse complement strand
TATATATCCACAATCAAGCTTCTGTAATTCTGTCAGTAGTACTAGTTGATTTTTTGTAACATAATAACACATATCAATGCATACCGGTAATTACAGGTCTTTTATGTTTTAAAAATTAGTGAAAACACACAATGCAATGCAGAGTCCTTTTGCTAGCCAATTGAAAATGTTCTTAATTACATCTTTTATAACTTTCATATGGCAGTACAATCTGAAGATGGATTTTAATTTGAGATGAAGCAGGGATTCATAGCATAATTTGTTCTGGGTATATTCATATGGATAAAGGAATTATTTTACAGTCTCCCAAGTAATATAGTTCTGTTAACTTACTGGTAGGATCAACAAATTCATAGTTTATTTTGAACCCCGTGTTGTGATCGAACTGATCAGATACGAAATTCAGCCACAATGCTCTGTTTGTAGATACTATAGGATCCAGAGTACCTCCGGTACCACAGTAATAACCATCAAGAGGCGCGAATGATGACCCTCCGTCGTGGATAGCCAAATAATCGTAATCACATCTGTAATAAATAGATCGCACTGTAGTTGAAAAAAGGAATCCATTTAGTAACGTGAAACATGGTAATGGATGTTCGTGAAAATTTCAATCCATCCCATATTTAACTCTAAATTAATCAAGAATAAATGCTTGCAGAATAATGATGATAAATGAGCTGTTCTTGAGAGCTACTGATTGTATCACACATTCAGTTTAAACTTCCAAGATTGACAACGATTCTGAAAGTTCTCAATTATTATAATAGTCTGATGACTGCCAGTCACGTGACAAGAACTCGTTTGGATTAATTTCTACACTGTTTTATTTTTGTCAGTAGTGTTTATCTACTGCACACACAGAACTGTAAGAAAAAAATCTTACCTAACATCATCTTCAAGATCAAACTTTTCAAATGTTATTTTAACTTTCTGCCCTACAGGTGCTTTAATTTGCCATACACAATCTACATATGCTGAATATTTAGTTGAACCATCGTGATTTGCATGGGAGGTAATTGAACCTGGAGCTGTATTGATAAATTTTGATGATCCACAACCAGAGGAACCACGATCTACAATGAAGACATTTCAGTGATCCAAAGGTAAAATTCAAAAGATATTGTTATTTCGGTTACTATTTTAATAACTTTAATTTTGATAATGTTCTGAATTTATTTGCCCTAGTGGATTGACCTCTGTGTGACCTCAAGCATGTTTCATTACGTATGTATACATTTCAATTACGTCTTTTTACACTTAAAAACGTTCCAAAATAACGTAACGTACATTTATTTAATCTAATAATTAATACATCATTTCACAAGGGCAGTGCAAACAATCGAAAAAAAATAAATAAAGCGAAACCTGAAAGTAAGACAATTAGTTGAAAATTGCAACGTTATATTTGAAAATATAGTACCTGCTAAGATGGTTTTGCTACATAACGCCAACAAGACAAGATACCCAATACACCCCATTATGAAACACCGCCTATACGAACTTAAACACTGACAAGGTATACAGACGAACAGATAATTTATATACATTGCAAATGAGAAACATCATAAGTAATTTAGGGTTTCAAGGATGAGAATTAACAAGTGGTGTCACTCCTACATAATGCAATCAGGTTTATCTTACGTGCCTGTTTTAGAAGGTATGGAACACTAACGGATGGATTGATTCAGATTGACAAACAGCTAGCTAATTAGACTAATTTCTTCAGTTTGTCTTAGAAATTAGGAATAAAAAAAATATTAAGTAGGAGTGATATAAGAAATAAAATTGTCATTGTGTACATATTAGTTTGTTTAGTCGGATATCATGAGGCTGCAGATTTCTTAACGTATATATTTAATTGAAAATAAAACTTGTCATTGTGTTCGTGCTTGTATCAACCTTGATAGTTTTCGAGTTTGTGCACGCCTTTCTCTATCTCTTATTACCGAGGGTACGCAGCCTCCTTCTTAGATGTAGGTATAAATAATAAACCAGCACAGTGAGATGATGGGTCAAAGGAACCAACTAGTTATTTCTAACTGGCATGGGAAACGTATAATACGCAGTGGCTACAACTGCGAGGAAACAAAACGTATATCTCACATACGTATGTCTCGTTATGTGTTTTAAACAATTTCTAAATATTCTATGCATGAAGTTTTATAACTTTTTGAAAAACTTGTTCATATTTTTAAATTATTTTTTTTTAATACAGGCACCATCTTTAAATGGCTTCTGTTCTGTATAACTTGTCATCCGTCCAGATATTTGGAAAGAGTGAATTTGTAATCCAAGTATAATATTTTAAAGGAACAAAGCATTTCCGTATGCTTCTCAGCCATCATGCTCACATATCTAAGTCAAGATAAGTATATCAGAGGCTACGTCATGGCACCGGGAGTGCAATGCTCGTTTTTTTTCTCCTTGAAATAAACAAGGAAGTCTGATAGATAAGGGAGCAACTAAATAACCATTATAATAAATTAGTCATAATTATAAAATTTTATGTTGGTATGGCTAAGCAACAGAATCATGCAGAATGACAAATTAAACTAGAGATAGGGATGCTAAATCAGACTTCACAAAGTAAAATTTAAAAAATGATAATTTTTAATTTGTATATCATTCCAACTTGTTGTTGTTATCCCTAATTTCTAAAAGGTAGCTTATATTCAAGTTTTATACTGAACTGCAGTGTTTGAATCACAGCTGGAATGGCTTTTCCACGAATGATATCACAGAGGTTCAAAAGTGTAATATTTGTAAAGTAGATATGGTCCTTGTCAAGCTGGCTTATCGAAAATTGACTACAGAAATGATAACACTGTTATCTAGACATCATGCTCGCCACTGATATGAAGTTGTTTCTTTTACATTTCAGTAAAAGCAAAGTCCTCTTTTCATTTGCATTAGTTTACACAAATATATATATTTGGTTTATTTAATGATTATAAAGCGAACAGGTAAAGTAAGTAACACAATTTTAGTATCCTAATAAAGTTTAGATGTAGCTAGCGAATACATTATCTGTCTTCTACTAAAATGTATAATTAATTTAATGTTTCAGTAAAATGTTTCGGTCTATTGTAAGTAGGGTTCCTTTGTATGCTGCTTTAAAAAAAGTACGAAATGACATGCACGATGATCTTACGTTTCTTTGTTTGACTAAAAATTTGTCTGCAGCAATCTAAAGGGGGGTAAGCTTAGGGAACATTAATGCATCATTTATTATCACTAGCAGAAATATCCTTCCTATTTCTTTCTGCTTGTAGAATTTTTGGAAAAGAAACTTGTGAACTTTTAATGGGTATTATTCGGCATTACTCGTTGTTTTTCGCCATCAATATTTTGGTGTGCAAGTCTCTTGGAGCAGTGATCGATTTAACAAGTAGGTTTATTTGTATTGTAGCCCTTTTTTAAATTAATGTTTAGTTGTTAAAGTCCCGCGCTGCGTGTTCAAAAATAGACTAAATAAGAGTGCACAGTATACATGAATAGTTTAATAACAACTGCTGTCTTTAAAGTAAGAACTGCATATCAATAAATACGTTTTACATGCTAAAAAATTTACACGGTCGAGGAAGCGTCGCCATGCTTTCATGGTACCTTTTTGTACGAACTACGTGTATTTATACGTTTTCGGATTACCCCCAGGATTCTCTGTAAAATCGTTACATTTTTTAATTAGGTGTTACGTCCAGTGGTCAGCAGCAAGTACCTGCGATAGCGTTCAGTGCTGCGAGACGGGATCATCTAGATGCCACCAATGGAGACATAACTGTGATTTATGATAATGTCTATCTTAATGAAGGCAATGGATATAACCCACAAAGTGGCCACTTTGTTGCTCCAGTCGCTGGGATTTACATGTTTCTGGTATATAAGGAAAATACGTTAAACCAATTACATTACATAGTACTAAATGTATTGCGCTTCAATTTATACAAAACTTTTTTTTGGAAAACAGTAAATCTGTTTGACGCAAATGAAGTTGTTCAGCATCTTACTTTCTACAAATAGTGGATATAGTAAACTAATTATAAATCTTCTCTAGAAGTAATGAAATCCCAAAAAATTAAAGATAAAATTCAGTTGCACAAATCGTATTCAATATTTTTAACGGAGCTCAAACCTCATCCCAAAATAACAAGAATACGCCCAGAGGCTCTAGCAAATTAACTGTACATGTTGCAGAGTGTAATTCAAAATTTTCCTTTTGAAACTTTCAGGTACATTCTTTGAGTGAGCAGAATCGTGCTGTTGGATTAGATCTATATCACAACAGCCTGCAGATTAACTACTTCGCCTATGCTTACGTACCAGGTGGCCTGGGTACAGGAAGTAACTCCATTACTCTGAAACTTGCTAAAGGAGACAACGTCTTCGTTAAACTTAAAAGTCAGCATGCTTTACACAATCACGCAAATGAACACCCCTCTACATTTACCGGTTACATTTTGTTTTTGTCTCCCGAAGACAAAAAAATCACGGATAATCATATTGTTGTAGGCTAAAATGTTAAAGCTGTGGTTACTAAAGGTTATATAGTGAATGTCCGTATAATGTGTAACATGTCTTCTGCACTTGATGTAACATTTGTATTTTAATTAGTAAAATTTTATGTTTAATGTTAAGAACAAAAAAAGTGACAAACTGTTATTATATGTCATATTAATAAATGTTCAATTAATTAAAATACGTGTGGTATCTCACATTATCTGAATTTGTCCATACAAATATTATATAAGCAAACTGGTGATAATAAAAATATACAAATAAATCTAGTACACGGTGAATCAAACAATGAATGTTTTTCTGCAATTTTTTTTGTTTCCCGACAAAACTCCGTAATTATAATATGGTACCTTTCAGTTATGAGGGATATCGTAGGAGAATTAAGTGGCGTTCTTTCTCAGAAACATTTTTGATTATGTACACGAAACATTCTTTTAAAATAATAAACCGTTCAGTGTAAAATCGAGTTTGTGTTGACAAATAGTAATAATAATTGTAATGATGACAACGTATTTGCACGAAACATGAATCCTCTTGCTGTGTATTTTAACACTAATAGTAGCTAAAACTAAACTTAGCCTGTGCGATGGTACATCTTATAAGTTATCTCAATATATGAAAATTGGATTACAAAAAAAACGAAAAAAATAATTTAATAAATATTAAAGTCAAAGGGCATATGCTCGCTCATCGTATGCACAATCATTGATCATCATCGAATACATATGCTTGACTAACAACGTTTTCTCTATCTATCAGAGTTTTCAAGACATGGGCACAAATAACTTTTTACTTCGAGAATAAACATGGCCGCCAGTCAGTTGTAATCAAAGTTGATTCGTATTCTGATCTATATTAAGCTTTCGTATCGGTGTCTCCATCTATTAGAGCTTTCATGAAATGGGTATTCACAGGGTATTAGTAGAAGCATAATCAAATTTTATTTGATAACTAATAACCGTAATGTTTAAAATTGTTTTTTGTTCTTTATAAACATTTTCTCTTCAATCCGATAATAGAATCCATAATATTTAGTAAGATAAAACAATTTGTTCTCAGCAAATATAAACTAAGCAGTGGAATTACGGAAATACAAGTCAACAGGTGCAACGGTACTTACATTGATACGTACTGTTTGTTTAACAAGCACAGAATAGGGCATATCAGGAAAAAATGTGGAAAATGTTGAATGCATTCCGTTTAGTTAACATGTAACTAAGAATCAAAATCGTTCGAGAATGATTCAAAGAGATGTCAACAAATTGTCACGAGTATATTTTATCAATAATATTTTTAAACAGTTTTGATAAATTGCTTTAGTTTACTTTTCCCGCTATTCTTCTTGGCAATATCATCGCAGGTGATGATCAAGAAATATTTTGAGTAATCCACTGTAGGATTTTCGATACTTTTATTTTAAATTATAAACTATAGTGTAAAAAAGCATCATTAATAAGGAATTCACACTTTTTTTGTTTAGTTAACGTCGTCAAACATTTCTTTATTTGGAAAATTGTCTTTTCCAACTACTTTCTTTAACCACTTTCTAAACTGCATGTACTGCAGGTCAACGTAAACACCAGGAAAGTCGGGTGATCCACATATTGCCTTCTTTCCGGCCGACACAACGCCTGAAATTGAAGTGAAACAGTCACTAATAAATTCAGTGCTATAATACTAATTGATAGCATTAATAATTTTTGCAAACTCTTATTCTGAAGACAGTTTGTAATAAACTGAAACGGTTTTTCCAGTTCATTCGACCTACAAATATTTTGCTGGTTGAACTGCTCCGGTGGCATCACTCAGTAGTCATGACAATTTTACATTTTTAAATAACACCTAAAAGAAGGATATTTCCAGAATGTGTTGCTATTTTACAGGAAAACGAAGATGTTCATATGTTAAAAACGATGCAACCCTTTTCAAGGAGACCAACTGGTAATAAGTCATCCTAATAAAGTATACTACTTATTTAAGTACTGGTCCTCAACTACCCTGTTCTTGTTTGGCTTGATCTGTTTTGCCTTGTACTGATGATGGTACAACTCGTATGCGGACCCAAACTCTCTTAAATTACCTGCGTATGCTTTAAAAACGCAGAAGAGCACGCTAGCCTGTGTCAACACATAATCGTACGAGGATAAATTTCCCGTCAGTAACTTTTTAAAATGTATTTTAAATATTACTTTTGATTGTCTTTCCTTGAATTTTATACCCTATTTTTTGCTTTCAATGGTCTCCTTAATTACTTCAGAATCTCCCTTTTTTAGTTTAGAGGACGTAATTTTTGTTCAAAATTAATGCCCTTTTCCGGCCCATTTCCTCGAATTTGGAACCATCATGCGTACATATTTCGTTGTTGACTGATGCCACCGGGAACTGAATCTTCATTCCTTTTCACTTCTTTTACGCATTAAGTATCTTATTGGTGATGTTAACAATAAAGCTGAATTATATTTTCGACAGGATTGTCTTCAATTAAAATAAAGTAACCCACCTGCTTCGACCCAACGTCCGTTGTAATAGCACGCCAGTGGACCGCCACTATCTTGCTGAAACAAAAATAATGCGATACAGTATCTAAAATAGTTTCGAAACAAATTCTACTTTCTGTTTTCTGGCTTAAAAGTTAGCAGTGGCATTATTATAAATTACTCGTCAATCATTCAAATATGGCCACCAATCAAATTATATACCGGTCTCTATTACCTTCCAGTGACATCAATGAATAGTTTAGTTTACTTACGAGGCAAGCGTCTTTACCACCGGTTTCTTCCCCTGCACATAACATGGTCTTCTTATTGTAATACTTTTGGTACGGTTTTTCGCATTTTTCGTCTTCCATAATGTTCAATTCAACTTCGTTTAACACGTCACTGCCTTGATTACCAGTTTCTGTTGATGGAAGTTTAGTGTCAAATTATTCAACCATAATTATGCTTAATTTGCTCTTTAATTCATAGGTTGTCCCAACATTAATTACAGTTCTAATTATAAACTTTGTGATAACAACCGATTTAACAAATAAAGAATTAAATATTCTAAATATTTTGAACTTCTTGACAATATAGTTGTATTTATCGAAAAGTCAAAAACTGAATATTTATTTTCTGAATAATAAAAGTGCAGTTTCAGGAAAAATACTGACATATAGTGCATTTTAATTCTGTCAAGAAAGAAACATTTTGAAATGAAAGCGTGCGTTCTTTTTGAAATATTGTAAGTTATTTAGATAACTTTCCCATCGTTGCTATTTTGTTTCGCACCAAAGACCTTAACAATATTAGTTGACACATTGTTTGCATCTTAGCACTCACCATTCGTTACTCCCCATCCAGTTACAATACATTTAGCTTTTAGAATGTGCTTCTTTTGGTTTGGCGTTGGTAAACATATTGGGCGAACATATTCGTTGAATACAACAGGAGTTTTTAGCTTTATTAAAGCCAAATCGTAATGTAAGTTCAATTTTGAGTCACCAGAAACAGGGAAAACAACAACTTTATCTATCGCACTACTTTTCTCTGTTTCGGCTTTAATCGATGTGTTGTGTATACCGAAACGAACGAGCCATTTCGATAAAAAATTTGCATCGTCCTCAAAGCTACAAAACAGTACATCGGACATCGATTATCCTTTTGTTAGACACATTCATAATAGGATTATTATTATAATGAGCAGATATAATCGAAATGATATTTTCTCATTCATTTCATTTTGTAATATTGTTTTTGCCAATTGACATCAAATACATGTAGGATATCCAGTACCAACATTGACTTAATTTTTTTTTTAATGAAATTTTAAATGCTGCAGTAAATTAATATAATTTGATGTAACCTTATCTGCGGTAATAACAAATATGTATTTCTGGCTATTACAAGTCATCAGTTATTAATTATTACGTATTTGTAAATAGTATAAACTCACCCTTTGAAGCAATGAGCAGCAGTTAGGACCCAGTTCGTTGATATTAGAGTCCCTCCACAAGAACCAACATACTGCTTAAAAAAGCTATCAGTCATTTCCACAAAAGCCTGGAATTGGAGAAATAAAAATGTTGTTTATTCGTTACATATGAGCTATTATATTAGTGTAAATTATTCTTTATGCATATTCTTAATTTTACAAGATCACAATTTTTTGTCGTATTTTTTATTGCTGTTATATTACAAATATTTCCGAAACTTGAGATATGCACAGGCCTACCCACGCTTTGTGAGCCAAAACAGAAAATAGCCTACAGTACAGCTTTATTTAATCTTTTATTCGGTATTTCACATTTTATAGCTCTTAATCCCAAACTATATTAACGCCAAAAATAATCAAAAACTGTAAATTTTACAAAAATAACTATACTTATATTTTCAAAGGAATTAAAACTTTTTTAAATAGTCAAAATAATCATTTCATTCTTATATGCAATTAATTGATAAATTTCTAAATTTTAAATACCATCCAAGGCCATTTCCCAGGGGGAATCGCTTCTTCACCACCAACAGCGTACATGACTAATGGCTGGTTCGGGTCTTGTTTAAGATACTTGTCATAGATTGGTGAAGTGCCACATATGTTTGCCTTTCCTTGGGCCTTCCAACTCGCTTTAATGAAAATTTATTTTTTATGCATTAATATTTTAAATTATATGTGTACCGGCATTAAACGGCTCTAGAAATCCGTTTACTAATTTATATAAAGTATACGTCTAAGAATTAGCTGTTGCAAGTTTTAAAAAATGCAAATCATAGCTGCTTGTTGTATGCCATAAAATGTTAGGTCTATTTTTAAATAATGTTATATTTCTAAAAAATACTTGAACATATATAATTAAATAGATTACATTTTTATTACATGCGGTAAGGAAGGTCTTTCAGAAAATCCAAGCTCCTTACCTGCTCCGCAAGTGGACATGAGCATTGCAAAAATCCAATAAAAAATTAAATGCATGGTTCTTTAAAATATACAGCAAGTTATAAAGTACACGTCTTTCTCTTCACGTCCTATGAGAAAAGTAAGTTTTACTTGAATACTTCTCTAAACTTAGCTCTTTTTGTTGATCAGTCACTATAGGAACATAATACCCTTTCAACATTTAACACGGAAGACGACTCTTTCTTTGATCCACACACGCATACTTACGATTATCATTGCTTTGCTACTATGTATAATCAATTATTCCGGGGGAATCTACTAAAAATAGATAGATATTGTTGAATAGAATAGAATTACAATTAACTCTATCTAGAGTAGGAGTAAATGACGTACTCCCCATACTGAAGATAATTGAAGACACCTAGTTTCATGACTGTTATCTCTCATGCTATGTTACACCTAAATCTTAGTGTGTTTATGTTATACACCTATGTTTGTTTATTTAATGAATTAGCAATTACAGTCAGGTATGTGTATTTAAGCCTGAGCTCTACCTGGTGTAAAGAATGAAGACAGATTTCCTTCAGGTGTTAAAACAGTGAAGTAAATTTACATATCTACAAATCTATCTTACATATATTACGGACAGAGGTAACTTTCATTTTACTGTTTGGAGCAAATATATGTCTTGATATTTCTTACTTGCACATCTGGCGAAGTCACATGGTGGAAAAAATACAGACTAGCGCCATCTAGCTAGTTTATAAATGTTATCTGATTTAGCGTGTATATGTACTTTGATCAAACTTACAGTTTTGATGCAATTGTGTAAAAGATATTTACTCACACATCAGATATGTATATGTCTAGGCTATTGCTGCCTTTTCTATACACTTTAGCACTTCACCAAAATGTCTTAGACGCTCAGAGATCATTTTCTTTAGGTAAGGACTGCTAAGTTATCCGGATGAACATTGAATAAGCTGCAAGGTGTGCTGTTACTTAGAAACTAAGACCAATGGAAAACATTGTGATGGATACCATATTTAATTATTTCCTTGTGCCTTAAATATTAATTAATATGTCACACTCAGAGATAGACATTTTCAATCTTTGTACTGTTACTAATTTCTTTAACCAAATGACACGTACTGTCACATACCTGTCAACGCAAAAGACGTATTAAAGGCATATCTCTGTTTCCAAACAATTAGTTCTAATAATTTAAGCCAGAAGAACAATAAATTGCTGAGAAACAAATGTATGCCGTGTGTATTCCCACTGCATATCATGTTTTAATCATGTTTCAGTGCATTAACTATAATTCTAAACCATTTTCAGACGAGCTAAAAACACTACTTAAAGATTCTAAAATAAATTTCCAAGCACGTCCTTGTATCAAAAGGAATCCAGATTATGTTCAATGTCCTAACAGACGATGCATATTATGGCAATCTCTGTGTAATGGAATAGAAGATAACTGTTGGGGTGAAGACGAAAAGTATTGCCGTAAGTAATCTCTGACAGATAAAACAACCCACAGACTAATCTCACCACCTTTCTGAAAACTTAGGAAAATTGCACAAGTACGTAATAAACTGGAATTGTTGGTAATGATATGCCGTACTGCAGACTTAATAGTTTTCATGTTTGGTGCACTTTTGAAAATCCTGCGACGGTATCATTGCCTAATGCAGTTGGCTATGCAAAGCCAATAACTTCTTTCAATGTGTAATGTGTACTAGCAGTGTACTGATATAATTGCTACATCCAAATACTGTTAATTTGAGTGGTGACAACCATATCTAACTGTCACCATCTTCAGTAGATGATATGTATCAAAAATGCAATTTGTTCCTCATTATTATTATTTTCCAGCTTCTGGCTTACTGGACTGTGGATTTAAAACATTCAATAAGTCAGGTATTATTACATCACCAAAGTTCGATGGTGGCATCATCAGTTATCCACCAAGACAAAACTGCAAATGGACTATAACTGCTGATCAGAAAGAAAAGATAACATTAAATTTTACATTCTTTGATGTTGAAAAGGATGACAGGTAAATCGTCGATATGACCATCAATTATTATTGTGAATGTTTTATTAATAGATCTGTTGAGATCACTGTTGCGAGAAATAAGTTTTGGAAAAAATATGTAAATACCTGCATGCATGCATACATATTCAGTACGGCCTTTTATGTCCCTGCATTTAATTATAAATCTCAGATTTGGTAATTCAATACGTTTGGTCCTTTACCGCGCCATATAGGTGATATGAAAATAGAAAAGACTAACGTAAACTCTCTTGAAGTAGAAAGATACTCCAATTGTAATAGAATTGTTTGGCGTTTAAAGTATAATCTTATATGTTCTTCATTTTCAGCTGTGCTTACGACAAAGTAACTGTTTTCAATGGGAACGACAAGTCAGCTACTGTAAGTTTTTAAAAAACTTTCATGGCTATTAGTTGTGTAATGTGGTAGTCAACACAACAATTGGAACTAATTAAAAACGATAGCTATTCAGAAAGTGGAACGCTGCAGAATTGCGAAACCACGACCAAAGGTTCAGCTTTCACGGCGCTCAAATAGTGCATTTTCTTGAAATTTTAATATGATCCTGTTGTACATGTTCCGTTGAATAATAAGAAATTAGATTTTCAATTTTGGCACTACTGCTGTTACAGATTTTGGGAGAATTTTGTGGCTCAAAACTGCCTCCAGCTATTAAGTCAACTGGGAACGTTATACACATAAGATTTTACTCAGACGAAATCAACTCAGCGACAGGCTTTTCCATCACCTGGAAATCAGGTAAATATGAACCATAGGTTTTTATATGTTACTGTATCCATGAAAACTCCATTTCCGTTTGCTCACACCCACTTCTAATTACGCGAGCTTGTTTTCTTTTTTTCCGTATCGAACGCGTGCCCAGTATTTTCACCAACACAACACAAACAGGTTTGTATATGCAAGATACTTCGTAATAAATAAATTTAATCCCGAACTGAATGAAGCTAAAGCAGACAACGTTAAGAGTTAATTTTTAACGATTTTTTTTTACATTGCAGCCAAACCTCCACCCTGCAAATCATATGAGCATCAATGTCCAGATGGACACTGTATTGACCAGAACTGGATTTGTGATGGTGAGGATGACTGCTTGGACAATACAGATGAAATAAATTGTCCAGGTAAGAGTTTTTATATTATATAACAAAGAACGAAAATGAAACCAACACTCCCCATCGACGGCAGTAACTACGAATTCAATGACATGTGCAAAAATAGTCGCAACAATAGTAACAAGAACGAACTACAACTACTACTATTACTATTACTATTGCTACTACTACTATTACTACTACTACTACTACTACTACTACTACTAAGAAAAGCCAGCATACATATTAGAAGAACAAATACAACGGAACCTCATTTACTTCTTTTCCCTTCAAATCAAATCACAAGTAATTGACTGTATACATTTATAGATGTGCCACCGTCTGGGTGTGGTGGTCCAAGTGTACTAAAAACACCTACGGGTGTCATAAGAAGTATGGGTTATCCCAATGAAAAATACAAACCTAACGCCAGCTGCCAATGGACTATCACCGTTACAACTGGAAAGGTAATAATTACAATACAAAATATATTCTTTATGTATTCATATCCTATGCAAAATACTATAATGTTCACTTGAAAATTAAACAAATTTGTTGACTATTTAATAAATTTGTAGAAATGGCCTGGGTAAGGTGTTGATACTTTTTACATGTCTATTACAGGTAATTGAGTTGGATTTTGTCGACTTCTCGTTGGAGGACTCAAGGCAACCGAACTGTCCGTTTGACTATCTAGCTATATACGACATGTCGAAATCCGACTATAACCTCATAGGTGAGATATTACTCGTTTGAAGATATGACTTCTCTTGCTAAATTTGTATTTTCTATTCAGTCGATCGTGCCAATAATAATAATAATACTGCAGAACAATACCGTGATACGTGCATAGCAAAGTACGTTTTGCATAACAAATACATGCACGGAAATATTGACGCTAAGTGGCTATAGTTATATTGTATATTCATACCACATCATGTCGATCTCAGTTACAGTACTAGTAAAGCTTGAAATCTATCATCAACATATTTTGCTTTGAGTGGAAAGAGATCTGTAAATTTATATGTATATTTGATGTTTCTTACTTTGGGAATATTCTTTCTTGTTTGTCGACACGACAGTTTAAATGTTTGACTTGTTTTAATTTGTTCTCAGGAAAGTATTGTGGTTCCAGTTTTCCATACGAGATTAAAAGTAAAAACAATTCGGTGTATATGGAATTCCACACAGATGATACATTTAATGAAAAGGGGTTCGAGCTGACGTATCACATAGCTTTACCAGGTAATATTTATGAAATGTATGCACATAGATTTGTAATATATATTTGTTGTTGAAACAACGACTGTGTGTGTCTGTAGTATAGTCGAAACAATGATACTAAGAAATCCTTGAGTTATGCAGATGGAGTTACGTTTGTGAGGACTTTAACGGGCTATGTCATATATAATAGAGTCCGTCACAGCTTATAAATAAGCTGTTTTGCATTTTTGTTAGAGATGTTACAGATGATGGCCGGATTTTCCGGACTAGAAAATAGTGTGGCTGTCATTTATATCTAATAGCTAGACATAACAAATTAGTCTAGTATCACTGTCAGCTAACGTATTAGTATCTCTAAAGCTTCAAATGTGTTTTTCCGTTTTTGGACCTAACTTAGTTCTATAGTCGAACAGTTAGAAGACATATTAACGAAATATTCAATATCTTCCTTGTTGTTGGTTATGCCATTGAATTACAAACAGTTTTATTTTTTTAATATATTAATTGCTTGTTACTACATAAGCTGAAACAAACAAAAACATTATTTATTTTGCTGCATTCTGTAACAATAAATACATAAATAATTGCTATTTGTTATCTTGCAATTAATATTTACAAAAATAATTTGTTAAAGATAATCCTACAGAATCTACCACGATCTCGACCACTCCTGTTACTTCTACAACCTTGAGAAACTGTACTGCTGACGAAATGAGTTGCATTACCACAAGGGGGAAATCGTGTATTCCAAAGTCTTGGATTTGCGATGGAGACTTGGATTGTCTAGATGGCACGGATGAAGAAATGTGCGGTAACTATAACAGTGTATCCCTTCAAACACAAGACAGCCGAAAGTTGGTGTTATGTCATTGCAGTATGCCCCAGGGGTACTTGCCAAAACATGGTGGGGTGCAGTGTGAGGCTCAAGATAAAAATCCCTTACCTCATAGTAAAAACTGCATTCCGAAAATGTACCTAATGCTGGTAAACATTTATTTGCAAAAACACACTCTATGGTAAAAAACCCTAGAAATATACAATCGACTGTACAACCTATGGCAAAAACAGCAATAAAAATCCTGGAAATGTGTACCCCAAAATGCGCTAAATAATTATTTATTGACAATATGTATCCCATGGTAAAAATTGATTTACAAAAAGCACATCCCATGGTAAAAAAGTCCTAAATAAACATGAAAAAGACACTCTGTTGTAAAAGTGGAGGCTGAAAAAGGTGGCCCAAGGATCTGCGCATGTATACAGTCACTAGGAATGGCAGTACCCCATAAACAGGAAGTACTAGTATGCTGTTTAAGCTCTTTTTATGCAATGTACATGGGAACACCGAAGGGTTTGATCAAATGTGGAGCATGTCGATTGACTAGATATAACTTTCAATTTAAGCATTTTTTGTAATTTTCTACAACGTAGAAAACGCTATTTGAACATTCTGTATGTAATGTATAGTTTCAATGTTTTGTTTTTAAACGAATAAGCTTCTATTTTTAATGTCAACTGATTCATTCGTAGTATATATAATACATGTGTTTTTTTTTCATGTACTTAAATTGGCCTATTTTGTGTAGCCAGTCAGCTACATGAAGTTTATAGAGAGCACAGCTTTTTTATTATTCGTATTTTCCACGGAATACGCTGTGAAAAACTAAAAAATGGTGACCATCTTTAAAAGAATGGCTATGTACATGTCCACCTCATGAGATATGCGACGATAAAACTATGTCCGTTCACGAAGTGATTAATTGGCCTCTTTGTTTATCAGTTCGAGATAGCTCAACTGGTAGAACGGTTACTGAAGAGGGAACTTGTCGAACTCCTAATGGAAATCCTTATGTCTCGCGAGATTTTTTTCCTAGATGTGTTTTAATGGTTTTATGCATACTATAATACTATGACGATCGACTCATACTATTGTTTCGTAACCTATTTTGCCGCCTTTTATCGCAATTTTTACAGTATTATTATTTGATCACTGTGATCAATCCAATCCTTTTTGTCTTCCATGTTTTTTATCATTCAACTCTATCGCTAAGTTGGATTTCTTGATAATACCCTTACTTTAACACCTGGCAAATAATACTATCCAATGATTGTTCTTTACTTTTTAATATTCTAAATTGAAAGGATTGCCATTTTTACTTAATGAGATATGTGACAATAAAACTATGTCCGGTGGAAAAAAAATCTATTTTTGTATCTAGTGTTCAGCAGCTCGCGATAGCTCAGCCGGTAGAGCGGAGGACTGTAGAGGGAATTTATCGATCTGGAAATCCTTAGATAGGTCACTTCCGTCTTGCTAGACTTTTTTCCTAGACATATCTTAAAATTTGTTGTTTTTATAATAAAATTTAATTATTCTTTGATAATTCCAAGTTGTTTTTTTCCCAAGTCTAACTTTAACATAAACAGAAAATATTATCTGAAGATTTTTTCTTCACTCTTCAATATTCTAAATTAACATTAATTTGTAACAACAAGAATACATAACTAGTCGAAAGTGGCAGCCATGTTCCAAATTCAATATTCTTCTTACTGCATTTATAGACATAAACATAAACAGTTTAATTAAAACATTCCATTCAAGTTCCTGGTGTACCTATTAGCTAGCTTCATATTCAATATCGTAAACCATAACCCTAGAGACTATCGTGAAAAGATTATTCATGGATAAATGTGTCGCCCTGATTGACTTTATAATCTGTCAACAGAATAAACGTAACCTCGTACTAATGATAATTTTACTATCATCGATTTGTGGACTCTGGTCAAAATAAAATATGGCTTCTGAAAGTAGCAAGTAAATCATCTTATTTATAAATATCACATTTGTATGGCACTCGCGTTCAAAACCTAGAAATAAGAAATGATTAAGTTTCTCGTCTGCATCGTTATCTTATTAACCTGTTTACCAGAAGTTGCGTGGGCCAAAGGTAAGCTAATTTTTTAATCACTATAT
>JAOXYB010022859.1:0-16768 GCA_028565635.1 Phoronis ovalis | reverse complement strand
TGCGCACTGCACCTTCTTATCTACAACAGTTGTGTGTGTAAACGGTCGCTTGACACGGAACATCTTGCGCCGTGTCAATTTGCGCCGTGTCAAAAGTGTAGTGTAAACGGAGCATAATACTACAAACAAATGTTGATTATGTGCAGAAAGATAATTATTATACTAGACAAGTAAAATACATGTTCATTACATACAATCAACAGTATATAAAAAAAAATAGGCATATGCCTCAAAAAGAAAACTATAATACCCAATACTTATGCAATCTACAGCATACACATAATATATAGGCCTATAAGCCTAATAAAGAAAACCCTAAATGTCTCCCAGAGTATTTATCTCAAAATTTGCATGTTTTTTTTAGACAAAAAATTATATCTCAGATTTTAAAATTTTGCTGTGTTCAAACAGTTTGTATTTTTAAAATTTAAGGATCTGGTCAAAATCAGCAAAATTGTAAGTCACCTTTAAACTTTGAAAAATGCATATTTAATTTTAAACAAAGAAAAATATTAAATCTGAGAAACTGCTTTGTAGATCAAAATCTACAGAAGCTGTGTGTAAAGTTTCAACTTTGTGTGTTGGGTTTTTATTTTTACTTAAATATTTTGTAAACATACTAATTAATTTTTATTTTAAATGGATCGTGAGAAATATTTCAATCTTTTGTCTTTTTGGATTAGAAACTTTAGTATAATGTCTATTTCATCATTTTGATTATGAAAACTAGACTTATATTTTGAAACTCACTTCTATTTTGAGATCATTTGTAATGTTGTTTTGTTTTTCTCCACAACAATAGATGAAATTAATAACTTACTGATTCAGATTGTTTCCAAGTAATCCTATAAGAACAATTGAAGCTAACAATTAAGAACAATCAAAACAAAACAAGTTCAGACTTCATCTCCAGATTAGATTAACTTTAGTTTATTTACCTCCACAATAAGCTGAAAAGTTTATTTGGCAACTTTTGCACGATATGATTAATGCTTTGTGACACTACTGATGATTACTATATAACGAAAGCTGTTTGTCATCATTTGAGTGACACATGCCTAAAGATACAAGTAATAAATAATAAAAATGCTTCCTTGACATATTTTAATTTAAAAGGTCCAAACGATTACCCATACAGGTAGTGACAAAATAAACCTAGGCTTTTGAACCTGGGTGATAAATTAGTTATCATGAAGTCCAGGATTTTACGCTAAATAATGAAATTTCTTGTAATTATTAAGTAATAATTGTGTTTATGTAAAAAATACAATTCTTGCAAAACAAATATGTAAGGTCAATATTTTTTTGTAACATGTTTTAACATTGTTAAATACAATATTTTTTCTAGATTGTTCAGCAGCCTCCATATACACGGAGAAGTAATGGCAGCCCAGCAAAAACTCCAATTTTACTTCTAAGCGACTTCATAAGTCTTATACCAAATAATGTTACAGACATCTGCAAAGAAGCAAAACTTTGTCTTTATGCACCGGAGTTCAAAAAAGCTCTAGAAGAAGAAGCCAGTCAATTGGGTGAATTTTCGGATTATGATGTTGCTGATAAGTTAGACTGTTTCGTGTTCCATTCTTCTGACTGTATGTCGAGTCCATTTGGAAGTATTTGGGATGATATAACAGATGCAACCAATCCCACAATTGATAAGCAGCATGGTGCAATTCAAATTGTTTTGCACCAATATGGAACGTAAGGGTCAATTCTGTAGTCTAGAAACTAAATGTTCATTTAACATTAATATTACAGAAATTAAACCAATATGTGGCAGCAGGCATCATCAGATAACGATCACACACTTTGTGTGCGATATGTACTGGGCTATTCTGATTAGAATCTGAAGTTAGTTTTCGCTCTCGTTACTTATCTACTAGTATGTTTTCTCCTGCTTTATAACTATTTTCCCCGTTACTCATCTGCCATTTTAATTCGCAACATTTAGTGTTGAAACTTTTCATAATATTTCATTATATAATATTTACAGTCGAAATTTTAGGAACTTATAGTATCCTAGCATTGATATTCTATTTTTATATATTTTAATACTTAAAAGTATTTTTTCAGTTAAGTACTTTTAGTCAAACTCACAGAAATCTTTGCAACATTTCTGAGAACTTTTAACCAAAATTTGTATGGGATTATTACTAAATTTTTTAAAATATCACTTTTTTCTTTCTAGATACTGCATTGTTCTAGCACCTGAGCTGACATATCAACAGATTCGACCATATCTCTACACAACAAGTAAATTAGCAAACGAAACATTTTTGAATTTGACTATACATCAAGAAATTGGTCATGGAAAGTGTTATACATTTGATATGAAACCAGCAATATCACAAAACAAGGATTTGTTTTTCAAAGAGTTTTACACACAGAGCTTATTTTCCATAGAGACTGAATATGCAAATGGCAGCATGATTCAGGATGATGAAACCTTATATGGAATAGTAACCGGAAAAATGATTCTTGACGATGAAAAAGTACTGATATTTTCAAGAAAGAACACAGACATAAATGTTCAACTGAGTGACATAATATTGGCTGAAGAGACAACTGAGGAGATAGATGAATCCTACCAACTGGAAGTTTATAGTCAAAAGTCCTTCAATGAGAATAGAGCAGTCTTAACCATACCTTTGAATCAAGAGTGTAACACACATAGTAAAAGAGAAAGAATGGGAGTCACAGCAGGTAAAAATTCTTAAGGAAGGTTGCAATTATTGCTGGACACAATTTATTCACACTTTATACTTTCAGTTAAATGTTAGCAAATTAAATGAAAAGATGTTTTGAAAGTATATAACTCAAACTTTCTAAATCTGTAATTTATTTTTCTCTGAGTAGATCACGTGGCCTGCACCCTTGCTTGGGTTAAAATAAGTTAAATATTTGAGCAGTTTCAACTAAGTACAAAGTATAAGGAGTTTTTGGCTTATATTCTTTTAATTAAAAGTTTGTTTAAAAAAGTTAACATTTCAACCTCAAATGGCAAACGTTCAGGTTACATGGCCTACTCAGAGAAAAATAAGAAAGTTACAGATTAAGGTACACTTTACAAATATATAAACTTTCGTGTTTTTAATCTTTTCAATTAGTTTTATAAATTTAACTTAAAGTATAAAGTGTGCAGAAATTGTGCAGAACAATAATCGCTACGTACCTTAAATAAAAGGTATATAAACTCAATTACATAAAAAAATATTTTAAAAAAATCCATAGATTCCCTAAATTAATTTTAAAAATCAACTCCAGTCAAATTATATTTTTTGCTAGAATAAGTCATAATGTCATTAAAGTATATGTTTCTTTTCAGACTTCTTTGACGCAAGTCCAAAAAAGCACAACAAAGCTTTTGCAGACCACAATCAAAATTGTGTGAGAAAGCGGTTATCCAGTGAAGTCACCAGGCTACAAGATGCAATTGCTAAAACAAAGGAACCAGATAACCCATCACAAACACAGACTAAATATTGTGACTTTAAGGAGTTCAGCAAACCAAATCGACAAGTTCCATTCAACAGACAGACTTGGAACAATTTAATGAAGGTTATTGATGGTTGCCAATAATTGTTTATAATAGTGGTTATGTTAAATATTTTTAAAATACCAATTTAATTTAACATGGTTCATAGCAGAGACAGTTTGAGGTTGAAGTACTTTTCAAGACCATTATTTTATTTTTGAAAAACACCCATTTATGTAATTTGTCTATTTTTTGACAGCACTTTCTCATACACTAGATACATCAATGACAAAAATTTCAATGACAAGGTGGGGTGTGCTTGTATTGAGCTCTCTAACTGTGCACCTTACTAGAGAGGGAAAAAATTGATTAGCTGAGACTTCATGCATCAATGCATGGGTTCTATTACAGCCTATTCAGAAGGAGTCATCATGATAGATTAAACATGGCAGGTGACTAAGGATGTCTAGATAAGGGACTGTGAACCAAGCAATGCCTACAAACAGATTCAAAATATTATTGCATTTTCATAAATTTTACCTTTTTGGCCTATTATATATATCTTACAAACAGAATATTGATCTGGCAAATTTTGGGAAATGTAATTGATTTTTAAGGACTATTTGCAATTTTCAAGCACTTTTCAAGTATGTACCAAACATATTTAAATATTTTTAAAATCCCCTTTATTTAAGTTTTTATACGGGCACATTTTTTAAACTTAACTTATAACTGAAACAGTTTCTATGCATTTACTAGAAAGTATAAAGTGTTTAGAAAATACATTTATACATATTTTGTGTGATATATAGCACTGGCAAGATGTGAAATATAGCGAAATGTTATAGGTATAGTTAATGTGAATATCAATCTGTAGGTATAGGACAATTTTCTCTGATGTTTGATTTCATGCACATAAACAACTGAATCCATTTTTATATAAATAATACTTTGTAACATGCCTCTTTTATTTATATAATGTGTATGATACACCACTGGCAAGATGTAAATAGACACACAACACTGCAAATAAAACTGTGCAATAAACTTCCCTAATTTAACATAAAAATAATCTTTTTTAGGCAGTTGTTACCTGATTTGGATCAGCAGTGCCCCAGTCTCATAGTAGAATTGTTTTCTCCTTTCCAATTTTCCCTTGGAGGAATAGTCACTTGAAATTCTTAACTAGAAATGGTCTACTTATAAACACATTCTTTGTTATTTAATAGCATTTTATTTCAAAAAGCCCAATGTACAGCTATTTAAGGTATAATAATAATAAAATCTGCTTTTAAAACAGCAATACTATATATAGGTACCTCTTTTTGACGTAGTTTGTCTTCTCTTCTCAGTAATATTTCAAGTAATGGGATAACAAACGCCAGTGTTTTACCGCTGCCAGTCACAGCTTCTGCAGCGACATCTTTGTTTTTCATAAATAGTGGAATACACGCAGCCTAAAAATATTATGAATATATTTGATTTTTCAGTCGAAGAACCCCAAACCAAACCCAAGCTGGTGGACATCAAGGATTTCAGTTTCTGCAGTCAATATATTATTAGCACCCCAAGTACTATATATAGTTGGCATAATCCTAGAACTATTACATAACTACTGATTATGAAGATTGTGCACTTTTGTGTTATACAAAATACAACTACACATGATTATTAACCATTTCTACACAAAAAGATACATAACAAGTTGAACAACTAAATATCTTTACCACAATTAGCTTATCTCTTGAGTCATCTGAGAGTCACTTTATAGCAACATGGCTTATAAATAAACATAGCAATTAAGCTTATTGAATACATTATTCACTGAAGAATGATTGTCTTGTCTGTTGCCAACAGGCCCAGGGGGCAGTCAATATGAAAGTGGGCACCCATGTTCCAACATGGCTTTTCAGAAAGCCCCTAACGAAGTGAAATTCTGCAAAAATACACCCCTAAGGAAGCGACTTTTGGGGAAAAACACCCCTAAAGAATTGTCACACCTCCAAGAAAAACAACCTTTTTCGTGATTTTAGCCGAAAAACAGACCCTAAGCGCGTAATATGTGTTACGCACTGGCGGTTCGAAAAAAACACCCTTTCACGCGATATTTTGTTGGAACATGCGTACCCACTTTCATATTGACTGTCCCCCCCCCGGGTGTAGACAAAAACATGTAAGTAAGTAAAGTAAATATATTTCTGATAAAAAACAAACAAGGTACAAAATCGCAAATAAAATAGGCCTATGCTTAAAAAATATTACATAATAAAAAGTACAGCACCATATTATATAACTGGAGACTTGTTATAAAACCTGAGTCACAAATGATAAAATTGAAAGACATAGTGTAAAATGTATGAAAATATATATAGCCCTTAAAGCCATGAGGCTTGTTTCCAAAGGGGTCCCTTGCAGAATCACAAGATAAAACCAGGGTCCTGGTCACTGTCATTGCCTTTAAATACAATCGTAGGAATGATAATCAAAAAGTGTGAAAGACATGATACAATACAATACATAAAAAATAACAAGTACACTGTTGATCTCCAATTAATAGTATACATAATCCGTGTTTTCTGAATTTACTAATTTGACTGACAGAAATTGTTTTACTCTTTATTACTTTAATAGTAGGAATACATTCTTCCCGTAAAGATGAAAACTTGGGAGAAAATTTTACTAATTCTTCACTTTGCTGCAGTGTATACATTTAATTTTAGTCAAAGGTAACTGGTTTTGGTTTTAATAGTCTACCAGTTTTATTATACAAATGTTATTATTAATCTAAATAATCCAGAAACTGAGAAATATAGTCATAGATGAGATTGAGAATGTACGGGAAACAAAAAGTGGCTTCAGGAACAGAATAGAGAGACAAGACTTGTCAAAATAGTTCAATGTGACACATTAACTTACTTGGACTGGTGTCATGTGTTTAAATTTCAGATCATTCAGTGTTTTTAATGTAGTTTTGCTAAGTGAGACTTCCAGTTTACTCCACTTTTGCTCCATGCTGCAAAATCTCGTTCGAAAATGGGTCACGATATCTTAGAAACGAGATGTTATTTCAGCAAGAACTACTTTGGGCAAATCCCGGTTTATATTACTACCCTAAACTTGTATTTGCATTTTCTGCCTATGATTTGAACTTTAATTTCAGCATGACTGTTTTATTGTAATGCTCAGCATTGATACAAACAACATAAATTTGTCCGAACACCGCTGCTTTTATTTTTTTTGATAAAGTCAGGTACCTGATCCCGCTTCTCAAAGTGGGAGGATACTTCAGCTGCTGTTCGGTCGTCTTGACCTGTCTATGTAATACTGGTTATACCCTGTTATTTTTTGTCAAGAAAGTATCTTACTAGTGGCATTTTGTGATGAACGTATAAGTAACTTATAACAAAAGAACTAGTCAAAAATCAACCGATTCAGGTTTTCAAGGATTTCATTGTGAAAATATGGCAAAGCTAGTTGCAGTTTGCCGCTCAGACGACTACCCTTTCGAAAGAAGGCAAATTCCACTGGTTGTGGACGATAATCTAACGGTCAGTATGATCATACAATATTGCAGCTTTGCGTTTTGTCTGAACTATTTCTGATTACGTCTTATGAGCAAAACTGAAAGCAACCCTATGGTACAGAGTGTATGTAGATCACTGGAGTCTGAGACTGGTGTTCAATAGTTCACATCTGTATGTCAATAAGTAATCATAATCATATTCGATATTCTACGAATTTACTATTTAGATATTCTTCCACGTTGTTTCGGCTTATTTCACATCAAGCAGATTGATCCCAAGTTCAAAGCTACTTCTAATCCAGGACACTCCACAAAGGGCTATACTGATACATTTTTGTTTTTAAGATTAGGTGTGAAGGCTGTTAACAGTGCGGGAAATTAGAAAAGGTGGATTGGCACTAGGATATATAAAACTCTAACTTAGAGCTTTATATATCCTAGATTGGCATTAGTATTTTGAAACAGTCCATAACCCAACAACTGCTAAAAAAGTAACTGATTGTTTTTTCAGACAATCCCAATTGTGTCTTGAAATTAAAAATTCTTATATTATGAGATGACTATGGTGATTATGTCTGCATCATTGGCTCTGGGTATTATCTGCCCAGGGATGAATTGTCATTTAGCTGGAAGCATTATTGTTATATTTTACATTATTTGGTTAATTTCTCTTGTAGATGGTTTTACAGTTTAATGACACTTGTCTGGGTTGTGATATGATTGGCATACAGCAAAAGGAACTGGATAGATTTGTGCAACGATTCAGTGCACTAAGCAAGGATGAAGTAGCAGTAGCTTTAATGGCAACAAATAAAGAGATATTTAATCTGCTGTCACAGATGGTGCCATGTGTTGGTTGTAGAAGGAGGTAAGCTACTTTCATATATAGCTTATACATGTTCAGGGCTAAATAATGTAGCATTTCTACTAAAATCATTTATGAATTATGAGCATTTTATCTAAGCATGTTTGGGATTCATGCAAATATATTTTAATATTTTGCTGTATACAGACTATGAAGATAAAGGTAGGTCTGTACGATGTAGATAACTCATGGTGAACGATGGAAAAAATAAACTTGTAATTTCAACAGGATTCATAGTAATGTACTTAATTCATGCTATATTAAATTGATGTATATGTTTGATAATATAGTCTACCTGAAAAACAAATTCAGCTTAGTTACAGTTTTACATATAGTCAAAGTTTATAGTTACAAATTTCATCTTTAGTAAAATATAAGTGGTAAGAACAGTTATACTAGTGTATATCATAAGCAACCAGCCAAGTGGGGCTTAGTCATTTCTTTTGGTTGTTATTTCCGTATATAAATATGACCATTTTATACTTTCATATATTGTCTTGACACTAAAAACAAGTGCTTTTAGTAGCTGTACTGCATTTCAGTATATTCTAGCCATCATATCATACTTAACTAATATGTGTGATGTATAAATTTGTATAAGAAAGTCTTATTTACTTTACAGTGTTGAAAAACTATTTGGGCAACTGACGGAGACCAATTACCCTGCATTAGATCCTTTGATTATTACAAAGACTTCTGTGTTGTCTATCAGTAGAAATTATCTGTTTGACCCTAAAGCAATATACGCTCTGTTCTATGTTCACGGGTAAGTGTTTTGTTTGCTCTTGATATGTTATGTAACTATTTTGCCTGCTTAATGATTTTTAACTAGGATTTTATTTAGCACCACATTTAGTAATTTAGAAATAATGACAGGCCAAATAGAAAACGATTTTAACATGGGGGGAAAGGCAACTAAGTTTGCGCCAGTGTTAATGGTCACACAAAGTTCAGCTGTTTCATAATAATAAATGATAATAAATATAATGTGATGTTTATAATAACCAGTAGCTTGCTAAATGTAGTATACTGTAATTTAGAAACCAGTAGATAAATTACTACCTACAGAATTAATTGTTTTCATTTAAATATTATGATTCAAAAATAGCTTGCTGATATTAAAATGATTGCAGCAGAATGGTTTCTAAAAGTTATGGATTAAAGATTAGCACAATTGGCATTTGACTGTTGAAGTATTAGAACATTTAAGCATGCTGTTATTTGCACTTAAACAAAAACTATTGAAGTGTATTAATATTCTTAATATATTGTACAGTTTGAAGTCTTCGGATACATAATGAGCGTGTATAATCTTTGACTCTTAAAGGTCCAAGTTAAATACTATGATGGATGCAATTCCAAAAAGCAAGAAAAACAAAAGATGTGTGTTGCACTCCCTTGAAACTCATAAAAGTAAAAGTACAAGGTAAATACTCAGTAAATTACTCAGTGGCAGCAACATATACATGCTATATATGAAAATAATGTTTTGAGTCTAGGGTAACCAAATGGTAACTGTCACATTTTTAAAGCCAGTGTTGTATTGTGTTTTAATATGATGTGGAAATAGATATAGCTGAAGCTATTAGATCTTGGACATGAATGTATTCTCAGATAACTTGCAAATTAAAAAAGGTTAGAGCAGGATTGAGGAGTCTTGAAACTGATTTCCCTTCATCCCATTCATACAACTATGCGGGAGAACCCGGTACAATTTGTGAATGTAACTTTTCCAATTAAATTTAATCACTGTTGCCTAAACCAAGAGAATGTTCAAATGTCTTGATATATTTTACAAATCGTATTTGTTTTAGTAAAAGGATTAAGATTGTCATTTAGTTGAAAATATTTGAATTTACCATAATTTTCTTGTCCAGTAATTGGGAAGAAACATGGGATTTGTTATCTCAGGACTGTCGTGAGGAGGTTGTTCTAATTGGCACTGACAGTTTAATGGAAACACTTGATTCATATCTGAGAAAACATAGGTGAGTATAAATATTACTTTGCATTCTTGTTTTAATCTTAGTAAACCGAAGAACTATGTTTTCTGTTGTTTGGGACACATAAATAGTTTCCACAAGTGATGTCGACAGAATAGAGCAACCTAGAGTGCATCTAATGTGTACAGTATTGAAAAGAAAGATAGTGTAGGCGTCCCCAGATTACACTGTAATATTCAAATGCTAAACGCTGGGCAAATGAACACTGAGTCATAGTCTGTATAGTGTAACAGTGTGTGTAAAACACTGTTTGTGATATAATCTTTACACAGATTCTTAATTTTGTAAAAGTTCATAATTAAAAGAGTTATTTTCCTATCACCCATACTTTTAGTACATTGCTGATGTTTGCCTCAATATCAAACTTTAAATTCGAAGCATCTGCTTTTAATAGCATATGTAAGGTTTAATACATTATAAGCAGAAATCCCAAGACTGGTTGTGCTATTGTATTGGTTAATACTTATACGTGCTTTTGCATTTTTTCAGGTTTTGTACTGAATGCAAGGCAAAGGTATTGAAAGCCTACAGTATCTTAGTTAAAGATATTGATGGGACTAAAGAGAAAGGTTACTGTCCTGCATTGTATGAAGGTATGAACGATATTTACTATTATATCTTTTCCCTTCTGCTTTCATAAACCATTTTGTGCAGCTGCTTAGATCAGTTTAACTTAAATTTTGGTAGTCCGTCTGGAAATGAGTACATATATATTTATAAAGTTTTAAATTTTAAGGTTATCAGTAAATGATATGTTTTAAGTGCACTCTTAACCTTTGGAATGACTGTATCTTGTATTCAATTTATATGTGCGAAGCATAAAGTTTACATATATTAATTCTTTATACGTTTCTTTTATTAGGCCTCCGCTGCTGTCGTGATCAACGCCACATTCACATACCATGCAAGACTGAATACATCTCAAGTCTGGTGTGTAGAGCGGAACCAGAACTTTTGGGAAGGTATGTAACTCATAAAACATCTTTGTATGTAACGTGTAGTCTTAGGGATATGGGAAGCACAATTTGTAGGATAGACATGATGAAAAAAAATAGAAGAAGTGAATTTGAATGTACATCCAGCAGCTACCTGTGACACGTATGTTTTTCTACACAAAACAATATATAAGATGTTTAAGCAGTAGTAAACTAGTATTTACTACTGTTGGCAATGAGATACGATTCTGTGATACATACCACATACAACTGTACCACAGGGTCGGTCTTCGTTTCGAACACCGATGATGGTGTACTAGGGTCTGTAGTGTAGTGTTATAATGTTGTAATGTTTCTGTCACAGTCGTCGTGAACGTCATGCCAAAACTCTAGATGTTGCCCAAGAAGAAGTGCTGACATGTGTCGGGATACATATCTTTGACCGAGTATTCAAGATCGCTCAAAAAGTCAAAAGTGAAGAACAAACGTGGCAAATACTGTTCTACCTTGGAGTTGATGCTTTGAAGAAAAATTTTGAGGTATGTTGCATTGTTCTTGGTGTGATCAATTGGGATAGTACTTATGTTCTTAGTATGTCACCTTAGGGTATGTGTGTTTGGAGCTTTTTCTAAAGGTATAATTATGGCCTGGAATAACTTTGCTTATTGAGAGCACTGCCTAACAGTTGACCTGTATGAGGCATATATGTAAAAGTAAGCAGTCGCATTATTATAGCTACTACCTAGTGTATCACTGTTTCCGGCCGGCTCCATGCATTCTATCTGGTTTTATGAGAAATCAGATATTAATCTGTTAGACAATTATTTATATTTTTGCTCCCTGGTGCAAGTGCACGGTTTTTCATGATAGCTAGTATAACTTGTAGATGGCCATGGAGAAGAAGCAAGGCATCTCAAATTTGGAGTTAATATGCGAAGAACTTCTGGAGGAAGAAAGAGCCAGAGAGCAGAAAAAAGAGCAAAAACGACAGAAAAAGAAAAAAAAGAAGAGCAAGCCCGCTTCCATCGATGAAGAGAAAGATAAAGAGAATTGTAACAAGGAATTTTGTAGGGTATGTAATAAACTGGTGTCTTTATGTAATTCAGGGAATAGTTCGCCGATTTGTAAGAAGCGTAACAATTCCTCTTATGTCCCTCTCTACTCTTCATGAGTCTAAGGGCTGTTGCGCTAAAAGCTATCAAGGGGCAGGACCTGAAAACAGTTATGATTATGGGGGTATGGAGGTTGTATAAAATTTTAATTGCAGGGGAAGAGGAGCTTAGACAAGTTTTTAGTATTAGTAAGCTAATTTTTATTTGGGGGTGTTTGGTGAAATTAGTTTGAATTACTATAGAAGGGGGAGAAAAACAATGTTCAGCCCCCCCCCTTTGATAAACTTTCTAGAATTCTGTTACCAGTGCAACATTACAAATATAGTGTTGATACATTAGGTGAAGATGATAAGCTGCGAGTAAAGCTTCTATATTATTATTAACACATGTCATAGTTAAGTAGTAATTCATACTTCTTCACTAAATGTGTACTAGTGAAAAAGGACTCACTTAACTGGCAAAGAGTAAAATATTGATTAAATTTAGATACTGAATGCAATTTTTAAGAAAGTTTCTAACTAGAACTTCACAAAAAAAACACTTATATTACTAACATATGTATTTGTAAGGATTTTGGTGTTCTTCTTTGTACAGTGTGCTGCAAATAATCACTGCTCTTCTGGCTCGTGTGAGGTATGTCGTCGTCATGTCAACACTGAACCCACAGTTGTTATAAAAACTTGCTCCTGTGATGACCATCCGTTGAGAAAATTAACTACCAATTCCCCATGTTCCTGTTCTAACCAATCAGCTGCTAATAATGAAAAAGCTCAACGTTCCTATGTCAGTACATCTGATTTATGTCACAACCTAAGCTCATGCAAGTCTGACTGTACCTGTGATTCTATGAACGTGAAAAGTGCTTGGTGTTCAATGGTGTCAAAACAGCATACTAATTCTGATCAGTGTGATTGTAATGACAATATTCAAGATACAAAGTTGGAACATCAACAGCTGTCGACGTGTAAATGTGAGATTGTACCGCAGATTGGATTGCGACTGGGTCTGAAAGGAAGTCCCTGTGATCATGGTTATTCATCGGGCATTGAGGGCTGTGAGACATGTAGTGTACCAAGCTCCAGTGGTTCTGACGTGGCGTGTTGTGCTTGTAAGCTAATCTGTTCATATCCTCCATACTTCTTATCAAACTTCACAATTACAATGTTTGCTTGCATGTAAGAGCCTGAAGTATGAGTTAGGGCTATTCCACTTTTAGTTGGACAGGAGAGGGGAAGGCACTTCAATAAAAGAAATATGGGTGGTGGGCTTCTAAGTAATTACAACAGTACATAATATGATATTAAATATATTATGGGCGGTGGGGTAATCTCCTGCACAACTAAAACTGGAGCAGTCCATAGGTGTTCATGAGAACAATTTATGACATTGAAAACTCTTATTGAGAAACACAACCAGAAGAAGAGCTAATAATGGTTATAATTATTTGAGTACGGTATCTGAAATGTTTCAGTTACCAGTGAAGAGTGCTAGAGAAAGTTTATGTTAGTAGCCCGTTACTTTTCATTTTGTTGGGAGAGGAATCAAAATAGTAGAAAAAGTTGTTATTGTCATGTTAGTTTAGATTTTGAAGGAAGGGAAGGTGAGTATAGTTTGAATCACTATTTGGGAGTGAAGGGCAAAATTTCATGTACCCCGTGCTTGTACTTTTAATACCACTATCAAGTTTTTAGTTTTCCGTGGCACTAAATCTGTTGGCTATTTCAGGTGAACATTCGCACAGTGAAGGCATTGACGTATGCAGCGACTGTTTGACAGATGACTCGTCAGGAAAAGCTTCCCCAAAACACAAGTGTCGACAATATTTGCCAAATTCAGCAAAGCATACTGCTTTGGACAGTCCTGGTGTAGGTGTGCCATTGAGTCTGGAAGACATGCTTGAGGTACAGAATAAATTGTTGTTTGGTAATTTCAACAATTGTTGTCACTGTGCTTAGTGCAGTAAATTATCAGACATTACTGTCAGTTAGTTTGGATCATTTTTCTACATTGGGCTTCTGTGTCTTACAAGCATGAGATTGTACTAAAATAAGCCACTGAATAACTTACAAATACAAAATGTATATCATAAGTTTTACATGTTCTCGCAGATGCTCAGAATTTTCACTTGCTGAATAAATAAAGTAAGCTGACTTTAGTATATTTTGGCCACTTATCTAAATCTGGGATGTGGTAAAATTATTAATGACTTTACCTTTATCATAATGGTAAACTACAAAATACAAAAGTATAGGACTTGTCACATATGTATAGGCAAGTGTCTTACAAGTGTTTTCATTATGTACATCTTTTTATAGGACTCTTGTTCTTCTTGTGAAGATGAAGATTTAATATCAGAAGAAGACATCAAACTATTCCGAGCAAACCAAGATGCATTAACAACTAAACGCCAAGAACTCCGAGAAACACTCCGGCAGCGTTTCAATAATATGCAACAGCGTGGAACACCTGGTGGTGGTGGTGGTAGTCTGACTGCTGATGATGATACGGAGATAGAGCACTAAAATAAAAGCGACATGTACAGTGATTCAACCTTTATAATTTTAATTCTTCAAATAATAGTTCCCAGTAAAGGTATTCAGATGTTGTAAGTAAACCAGTCTCAATCTATAGATAAAGTGATGAATGTGTTGTCAACAGAGTAGAGACCATAGTAAGAATTTCTTTTTAGATAAAATTAAGTTCAGTTGTATAATAATATATAAAATCAAAACTCTGCAGCCTAGTAAGATTTTCTTTTTTCTCGAAATTAGCAAATTCATTCTTATAAAAATATAGTAATAAAAATGGAACTGCCTGAATTAAACAAGAATTGTCACTCTACAAAACTTAGCATACAATAGTGTAGCTCCTTAACTACAGTACTTTTGATCAGTCAGTTGAGCTTTTACTAAATAAATGGTCTGAACAAAGTGAGACAAGCAGAAGGTTAACTGATAGCTATAGGTGCCACTAAGCATCGCTTACATGGCAATATACATGCAGAGACAGAGTTGAAAGCTCTTAGTAATAGCTAAATAATTTGTTCAGTAGGTGGGGGATACGACAGACGAATAAACATGCATTGTCATACAGGTGCTTTGTCCACAGAAGTCCAGATGACTAGCGACATCTAGCGAAAAGACGATATTCTAAAATCAGTTTCAATGCACCTGGCTCAGGCATTAAGAATCCAATTATCTATTAATTCCTGGTTTTGTTTCATATGCAAAGTCTGAATACCTTTACCATTTGCTAGTTCACTTAACTATTGGGTAAAGAGTTGTATGTTTAATTAAATGATACATTTCTGGCTTTGTATAACGACGGAATGAATTGTTGAACGTGTGTGCAAAAAAATGACAGTACTGAATATGTGCTTCTATGTTGACTCCAAATTTCATTGTTCCCATGCAAGAAAATGAAAATGCTGTTTTTGAGAAATATAATATTTTAACTCGGGATTTTCTTTTTTGCAACTTTTTTTGACTGTAAAAAATCAGACATTATATTGGCAAAACAGAAATGAAAATTACATTGTTCATTTTGCTTTCTGTAAGCACTTTGATAAAATAGCTACAATATGTTCCAAGAGCAAATGAAAATTAATTTTTAATTGCATGATTATTTAGAAATAATGTTGGATTGATTTTCACTGCCTAATACATAATGATTCATTTTGGACGGTGGAAGTTTTTAAAAATAAAAACAATATCTGGAGTTTTAGTGCAGTCCAGATATGCAATCCAAAATAAATAGTTTCAGAACTATATTGGTAGGTGGCAGCACACATCACTACGCCTCTGCCGATCCAGCATGAGATTGTGTGTTGGACATGTATATTCGATCAACTTAAAATAGCAACAATGAGCAACTAATTTGTCTTGCTGAACACCTACGGAAGACTTGGTGGCTAGTGACAGCTAGCAAGTTTAGCAGTGTTCTGGAGATGCCTTATCCAAGTTATCCAGCATGCAGTCGCAGGATTTCATTTGATAACTGTGAACCTTTGAGCAACAATTATGCTTGAACCTATAAGCTGTAAAGTGGCAAGCAGACTACTTTCCATAATTGGAATGTTGCTGTTTACTCTACATTTCAACATATCACATTTAGTGATAACATTGTTTAATTATAGTTCATGAAATACAGTTTACTTGACAATCTCCCTGGGGAGACAATTTATTTCTGTGGTAAATGAAGTAGATCACCCAGTGCTTACAGGTAACATAATATGTTTTGCATTATTACTTTTTCTGCTGTTGATTTTTATCTTAAAAGAGTTTCCTGCTGAACCAATTTTTTGGCGATTGACACGCCTAATAATAATAATGCTATAGATAAAATCTTTCAAAGTGGCGGTTTTGAATTATTAGGGGTGTAGGGGTCCCCCCAGGGTGCAATGCTTGCACTTAAAAATTGGCCTTGCTCGCTTCTCGCACTTAATATGAAAAATAAAAAAGGTCGCCAAAAAATCTTGCGGCAATTAAAAAAAAATCTGGTCCCCAAAAGAAAATGCCTCGTGGCAAGTTAAAAAAAAATGGTCACCAAAAGAAGATGCTCGCTGCTCGGACTTAACAGACCCCAATGCTCGCTGCTCGTGAAAACCCCCTATAGCCCCCAATTATGACTTGACTTATGAAAAGCAACAACTGAAATGAAGTATTGAGTGAAAGCAATATAAGCAGCAATTTAAAGTAAAAATTTGGGGTCCAAATTTCCACATTTTTGGTATAGAATTACTCCAAAAATTCAGGCACGTCAGATGGAGGGGTGCTTTTGAAATAGTAACGCATATATATATAACGTTATATATATATATATATATTTTTTTTAAATATCCCACGATATATAT
>JAOXYB010022848.1:0-16769 GCA_028565635.1 Phoronis ovalis | reverse complement strand
ATTACAGTCAGTCAGCTAGAAGAAGAATATGGTGTTCTTGTAACATTTGGCGGTGGTATATCTGTTGCACAGGTAATGTTTTTCTCCACTAAGTACTAAATGCATAAAATATAAAGAAAAACAAGGTATATGACTAAAATTGACATTAAAGTTAACAAAATGCAATCAGGTTTAGCTTACCTAAGTGAGAAAAATACCTGCTATATAATTATTGATGAAAAGACCTGCTATACAATGATGAATAATTAATACTAGAATAATTTTTTTCTATTTTCGATTTCAATTTAGTTTGCTTAATTACTATATGCACAATGTTCTGTATTTTAAACAATTTTTTTTTCATCTTGCAGTTTAACTCTATTTCGACAACATTTATTAATACTGTAGTGACTGCAGCCAATGACTATTGTAATGCAGATACTACTAAATACCAAGCATGTTGTAATCTCACCATGCCTTATATCACGTAAGTACAATGCTAAAAGAAATGTTTTGTAGACAAGCACACTCTTTTTTGCTTAAAATTAGAAATGACCTTGTACAATAATACTTAAATACTAAAATAATTACCAATTTCGTTTATCATAAACTGCCATTCATTAAATAACTAATTCTACAGCCAAATCTGAACGAATAGACTTGAAATTTGGGACACGTATGTTTGTATCATGTCATCGTTAGAAAGGGAAAAATTGTTTTTTCACATCATCCAAAAAGTGGAATGCTGGCTCATAAATGGGTCATCTCAGTGTATTTTAATAGGTGTTTGTTTTAAAATTGATACATCCTATAGTTTTAATTGTTCAAACAAGTTTCACCTGTCAAACTTTTCGTCTCGAAATTAACCATCGACTATCTGATTCTTTCTAAAATGCCTCCATTGCAGTTAAGAAAGACGTTTATAATTTTCACAACTGGCATATCTAACCATTTGCTTCATATAATCTTTTAATATTCAAATGTGATTACATACAGAGACTAATTAATGGATATTAAAAGTCATCTTTTATTAATAGAGATTGACCCAGTTCACACTTGTAACATTGGTAACTAGAAGATTAAGTTTAAAATTATTTATTTACAGTTCATCATAGCATATAGTATATTAAATATTGAGAAACCATGACTGTGCATCAATACCATAAAGTGTAATAAGTAAAACCACTATTAACTCAGCAATCATGGTTGTTTGCTTGGATAGTTTTGTTTTGTAACTGACCTCTATTATAATTTCTGTAATACTTCGGTTTCGTTTCATATTAAATATTTTAATCCCTTTTTACAGGCCAAATGCAAGTAATCCACTTGTTTATACAACAACTCAAAAAATTGGTATTGGAAGTGGATATCCTGTAATAATTAGCTCCACTCTTCAAGTTCTGGTGGTGGTAAAATATGACAGAAATAATGCGTTGTGTACAGCAGGGGCACCTCTTCGCAGAAAACGAGCAATCTCCTTTTCAGCAGGAGAAGATGGACTAGCGCAAGCTGTGTTAACAGTCATTTTGACTCAGGCAAGCATGTAAGTATACAATGTATGTGAGGTAGAGGGAGATGTATGGACAATTAAATGTGTAAGACATATAGATATATCCTGCAGCACACAAAATAAATAAAAGCATTGAAGTGTTGTGTTAAGTACCTGTAAAATTTTAAAAGGTAATCACGCAACTTCAAATGTACTTAAAAATTAACCAAATGGTAGCAGATGATGAAATCATGAACAACGAAACCTAATTTAAATATATTTTTCCAGGAATATGACAACTGCCATGCAGGCATCTCTTTCACCAAGTTCAGGAGTCAATTTAACCATTATTCAAGTTGGCGCAGCTGTTCAGCCAACACCACCAGCAACCTCAACAGTATCCGTCATCAACACTAGTAACAACAGTAATAATAACACTGTAACAACAACACAGGTGGTATGTATAGTATTGATACATTTCCTCTTAACATTTCGAAGCAAGTTTGTACAATTTTTATTGAAATCACTAATAATTTTTTTTTTAAACAACCTATCGGTATCGCATTAGTAATTAACTGCCTGTATATAATAATTAAAGTATCATTTGCACTACTTATTCTTTAAGAAGACATACATTAATTGCTTGATTTTGTTATTACAGACACCAGGAGGTGGTGGCAGTGCACAAACTCCCGCTTGGGTCATTGCTGTCGCTGTTGTTGGGGCTCTTGTCGGTGTTGCCATTGTTGTGATAATCATTGTTGTGTTGGTCAAGAGGTAAGTGTTACAGGCTATAGGTTTATTAGATTGATGAATAAATAAACGCAAATTAAACTGAAAATTTCTTGTTTAAACGTACGCACAAGTTTTTCTGACAATATGTAACAATAAGAGAACTCGTACTAAACTGAGCTAATAACTCAACGAAATATTTTATTTGTCTCGTCCATATGTTCTAGAATGATTCAATTTTTAATCTACAAATATTGTTTTCTTTGCCAATGAATACACAAAAACAAGTATGAAAATTAACATAATCTAAACATTTTTAATTATTGTCATAATCATTTTTTCAAAAAAAATTTCGGTAAAATATATTAGTATGACCGAACTGCAGGATATTATACTTATTTCAAATCATATTAATTTCTAATGTTGCTTTCACATACATCTTTTTTTATTTTGCAGACCAACAAAGGTGGGATCGGCAGATATTTCAAACTCATAAAGTTATACATTGTGGGTACATTTTGGAAGCTTTACTGCAATGAAAAGGTGTACTTATAATATCTATATTTACTAGTAATTGTTTTATATGTACATTATAATAATTTGTTATTATGGATTACTTATGTGTACTATAATTAATACTATAGTTGCTACAGTTGTTTTTTGACTCAGTATAGTTTATGTAGGAACTATAGTAATAGAGATTCAACAGTTCCACAGTTGATATGTGATATATTTATATGCCTAAGGCAATAATCTTAAATTTTGAATGTACTTAATATTTGAATGTTACTATATTTTTGTATGTGAATTTAGCAAACTGTTCATATATCCAGCAAGAATTTTGTGGACAAATATTGATTCCGTCCAATGTATACTGCATGTATAATCTCTTGTTTAAAAAATTCTTGCTGTTATAAGGTTACTAAAGTGTAAATCATTTTATTCTTTCAAGCAATTTGACACTTGATAACCGTTTTAATTATGAATTTTATTTTGCATAAATTACTTAATGGAAAGTTAAAAAAAAATTAGTATATAATAAATATTAAAGCTGCTTTTTACAACTTGCCAATATAAATGACCATCATGACTGGGCTGGTCTCGCCTCATGATCAGATATATTTGCTGTTTTTTTTTTTGCATAATATTGGCAATTTGTATTAGCAGAAATATAAAAATAAATGTAAGCAGCAGCACAGCTTTCTGAGAATGATATCATAGAGTTTGAATATTGAGAAATCCCTCGGTTTGTGAAAGTGGTTTTAAGCTAACTTCCTTGGTGGTTCTATTCTATGCTGCTATAAATCCATATCAGTTATACAAACTTTTCAGTGAATTAATGCAAGCTATGTGTTTTTAAAAAACAAACACATATTATATTCTCTTGTTATCTGTTAATTAACTAAATGAAAAATGCTCATTCCATTTGGGACTGCTGCTTTAAGACAGTTTCAGGTTCATTTGGCTTCTGATCAGGTTTTACGAACCACCAAGTTGAGGACTAAAACTGTTGTGATAGACTTAGAGCCAGGAATCATATTTAAACCCTAGAGAGAATCATTCCCAGAAGAGATATTTGGTGCATTGGCTTGAAAACTTCACCTTATAACATATCGGTTTGGCTGTCACATAAAAGACACCAAAATCAGACATACAGGTGATTCAATGATGGCCAAAATCATTGACTTTTGGTTGGAAAAAAAGCCAATTCTAATGCCAGTTATCATTTTGATTTTACTTGGGCGTTTAAATAGTGGCAAAACATGAAAACCAAAGTCTAATAATATGCTAGTCAAGGCAAAAATGTATAGACCAGAAAATCCAACTATATTGATAAAAGAACTTACAAATGTTTGTTAATCTGTATGTGATTTTTAGATCTTTAAAAAAACTTTACAAATCTCAAAGAGAAACTTTTGATTAAAATGCATATATGTCTTGGCATACAAATCTCTCAGTAGTAGCTGTGTTTCATATTAAACTGACTGAAAATATCAGGCATTTCAAATAGTTTTGCTTTGCAGTTCAAAATATGCTGTTTATCAGCATCATGAATGCAATCCCTTTGGAATGTCGGTCATAAAATACTGTTCCCCGAGCATTCCCAGTATAGCTAACAAATTGTTATCATCCTTCTGTCACATATGTTACATTGTTTCTGTACTTTGAAGGGCTATAGCTCTTTGGTTTGAGCTGGGGCATGTCAATGTTGAAACCATTCCATTTCCCATGCTTGCCGAAATTTATAGAACTCGGTACATTGAGACATGTTTGTTTTAATTTGTTCATTTTAGCTCACAAGTAGTACTTATAATTTTATATTGTACTATATATTGTACTATATATATATTGTGTCATTTTAAATGCAAGTTATAATCTGCTTATAATGGGATGTTACTATGGATTATCTGCTGCGCAAATGAACAAAAGGAACGTGTGAACATTCAATAAGTAATTTCAAATGCCTCATGCTTTAAAGTTCCTAAGAACAAATTTTTTGAATTTATAGAGAAATAACAGATTTTTTTAAATACGTAGAAGTAACTCTTGTAGCATTTTGAAATACAACATCTTTTTAGAATAAGGATTTCGCTTTAAGAAATTAATATAGCAGGTAGCTTGACAACACTTCTTTTGTGAAGCATAGGGCTCCGCAGATATCCATGGTAAGGTATACTGATTGTTAATATCGTCTAGTATGACGCAGTTAGATATACTGCTGAAAAGAAGGTTCTAACAATATTGCAAGGGAACAGTACCAAAAAACATTGAAAAAATGATGGATTTATTGTTTTGAGTTTATGTGTGTTTCGATTATTGATCTGTTAAATAAATAGATAGTATGAATAAATCCAACTAACAAGTTACATTTTTCACTCGCTATCTTAAAATAGTAAACACAAAAACTAGATTTCATTTTAAAAACCCAGCAAACATATTAATCCAAGCTTTGTTGAAGTTCGTCCAGTTCTTTCCTAGTTATCAAAGAATATGTTTTTACATAAATAGCAGCCATTTTGAATCAAAGATGGTCACCAGCTTTTTCATTTCAAATTTTCATCTATAGAACCTACTAAACATTTTGACCCATGTTTTGTTGAAATCAGTTAGTCTTTCTGCGTTATCAAAGAATATCTTTTGACATGGCCACTATTTTGGATTAAAATTTCCACAAATTAATGTTCATAATCAAACATTTTCCCTTGCAGGATCATTGAACATTTTCATATAGGAGTACAAAATTATAAAAAATACTTAAAATCTATAGGTATGTACTAAATTGTACTTGTAAAACCTATAATTGGCACCTGAACAAAAGCTAGCTTGCAAAACTAATTCTGATTATAGTATCCTGAACTGGCCTGATTTTAGTCAACAAATTGGAAAAAAAGGTCAACACAATTTACTAGAAAATAACTGTGTTAATGATAATTACTGGGGATCAACTACAAAATTATGATAAATGCCATAAAATTACTGTCATTTGCTAATTAACAAGAAAGCAATTTTTTGTAGTAGGCTAATCATAGAGAAATTATTACAATCAAATTAATATCAACAATTAACCCAGTTTTCAGCAATATTTATAGCTAAAGTGTTTCTGTTTATAAACCACAGTGTTCTGTTTTAAGGCATTTATTCAGTACTTTTACAAACATTTTTTGATATTTTACCTTTGTTGCGTAAAAAAAAATATTGAGCATTTTGTATCATGCTGCACAGCAGGTTGAACTTCAAATATATATTACCAGAATTTTCCAAAACCAATTCCCGCTGAAAAACTGCCCCCTGGCAAATTATCGAAATTCTTTCCAAAAGTAAACGTTGGTGCAAAGTTTCTGTGCTATTTATTGATTAGGCAATAAATTAAGCATTTTTAAAATTATGTTTGCAGTAATTTCGTATTATTTTCATGTTCTAGCTTTTCCGCATTGCATCAGCAATTATTGTTTGACTGTGAGTATTAAAAGTTATGATTGGCCATTAAAAGAGCCTTTGGATTTTTAAATTACAGCGAAAATAGAACTAGGGGCGACCTTTTGGGGCCAAAAAAATGTTGATCAAAAAGCAAATTTTCGAAAGGTCGTCTAAGGCTTATTTTTGGAAAACTCCAGTAATCATATCAAAAATTTACTAACACTACTAGTATCAGATGTAAGCTTTTATTCATTGAAATGTCATACATAGAAATTACACAAAAAATTACCACCAAATCGTGAACACACAATTTTTGGGATACAAGAAATTTTACAGTAACAGCAAGAACTTCATGCAGTTATAACATTGCTAGCAGGTGGAGCTAGTGTGTCACAGATCTGCCTGTCAATATTAATTTAAAGTCTTATGTTAGAGGCCAGTATTGTCAGGTTGTAACTTATCATTTGCCTTTAATAATTGCAAGTCTCTTTTAGTGTTTTTCTGAAAGACTGTCTTGTATAGGGAAAGAACAGTAGTACAAGATAAATCAGTTCCTGAAGCTTAACAACACATACAATGATTGGTAAACATCTAAATTCACAAATACCAGCAGCATTCGCAGGATCCATTTATTACTCTGCCAAAATCTCCTTTACGAAATTTTCGACAATTAGTATCGCAGAGCCTTGACTTGTTAAACTGTGGGTAGACATGACAACCGGATCGAGAACCTTGAACTGCCATCACAGGTCCACTCACTATAAACAGAAAATAGGATATTTACTTACTATTGCGCAGTGAAAGAATTTAAATAAAACTGCTTTTTAATAATGTGTTATTAAATTATTAGTTATTAAATTATTAATAATAAAAGTGTAATAACTACAGGTGCATTTATCATAATAATAACTTCAAAATGCATTTTACTAACATTAAAATTACAAACTATTTACATATCAAAATTCATTCTACCTAAAATTTCAAAAGTCATCTGAATGTATATTAGTATGCAATTATTATATAATATATGGTTCAAACACAAAACGTGCATGCTTACTAATGAAACTTGTGAACACAAACATAGAAAGTAAGATTAAAGCAGATTTCATCTTCTCTTTCTGTATGAAGTCTCAAAATGTTGTTTAAACCTCCAAGTCAAGTTGGATGTCTAAATCACCAGATTCATACGCATTATAAAAGTTAAGAAATGTGTACATAAGGCACTGTAAAATACAAGTTTTTGCCTGTACAAAATTACGCACAATTGTTACAATGGTATCAGCAGAACATATGCTGATATTTCATGGTAATCTGTCATTGTAGAAAATAATGAAATGTTGCAGATTTTTATTTAGCATGCTTGGCACCATAAAATATGAATATTTGCCTATGTAAAATTTATACTAAGGCTAAGCTAGACCCTCGTTACTGTTTAAAGAAAAATTCGTGAAAAAATCCGCATTGCACTTTTTTCACGCAAAATAATTTTTTTCTGACTTTTAACATTCATGCTATGTTATGGTGATATTTCTAGACCTATGTGTGCTATGCATAAAATTTAATTAATGTTTTATGACACCTCATAAAAATCATAAGGTACATCCTACAGCAAAATCCTGCGGATCTAAATTGGAGCTAACTACGTTTTTAAGAAGTAAATGATATTTCCATTATTTGTTATAATGACCGTATTGTAAATACCGTGAATAATCTTTGAATTATTAATTAATGTTTAAAAAAGGTATTTTTTTATTTGCTAAAAAAACTAAATTGATTATATAACCAAAATATCTGGTGCAATTTAAAAATGATCAAAATCAAATTATGGGAATATCGATTACTTGCTAAAAATATAGTTAGCCTGAATTTTGATCTACTGGGTTTTCCCGTAGGATGTACCAAATGATTTTTATAGGGTGTAATTAAATACTAATTAAATTTCATACATTTTACACAATAGTTTGAAAATACCATTATGACATAGCTTGAATGTTAAAGTTTTAGAAAACATCTACTTTGAGTGAAAAAAATGTAATGCGGATTTTTCACAAATTCTATTTAAACAGTGATGAGGGTCCAGCTTAGCCTTAAATAAAATAGGAAGGTCTTTTACAATATAAATTGCACTCAAACCTGATAAAGAATAGCATCATTTGTCGTATATTTAAATTCCACTTTAGACACAACTTTCACTTGAATCATTTTGTCGTGAGCATTAAACATCTATTCTGACTAAAGCAAAAAGTAAACAAACTGAAAGTATAGAAAAACGATTGCTGCACTGTTATGAAAAAGTATTTTGTACTACTGTTGCTTAATTAATTATGAAATTAAGGTGGCATGTATCTGGCACAACTTATTGGAACTATAAACATTTTGTCAAATTTAAATGGAAAAATAATCATTAGGTGACCATTTTGGGTAAAAGTTCACATTTTTGAAAAGGCAAACTTCAAAAAAATTAGCTCTAACACCCCTGTAGATACAAAGCTGAAACTTGGCCAAAATTAAGTTCAAATAGGGATGTCTTTAAGTGTATCTTTAAACATTTTTTTTGCTTAATTTAAAAGTTATAATGCTTCAAAATATAACTACCAGAAAATTTTCATTTTTTCTTACACCCATATTTTTTGAAGCACATCTATATCTGATCATTTAAAAACAGAGCATAATTTAAAAATCTTTATTAAAGATTACTCCTAGAAGTAAATGTTGGTCAAGTTTCAGCTCATCTGTGGGAGAGTCGGGCTTATAATTTGTGTTTTGAAAAAAGTGAGTTTTAACCAAAAATGTTCTCCCTGATGATTACATAATAATCATAAAGACAAGTAGTATTTTTCAAAATCCTTACGCCAGTACCTTTCCAAAAAACGTACTAGTTTATCTTTTAACTAAACCTGAGACTAATATATTAGTCTCAGAACTAAATTACTCAAATTTACCTCGAAGTTAAAAATGTGTAAAAGTTACCCCACACACTAGCCACATTCAAAAACGATGAGTATAATTAATAAATTAGCACAAACACCTACTTGCCGCTAAACACCTGTTAATTAACCTGCTTGCATATTTAGTTGGGCATGAGGAACACGTAAGAAGATCTATTTTTAAGAAATATATTAAAACTAAGTTCCAAAGTCTTGTCTCGGAAGGATATTATTTACCATGTTTTCCTCAATTAAAAACTTACATGTGTGCCACCTATTGGACGCAATGGATTATAAATGTGGTATCCACGTAGCAGGCGCCACCTATCGATCGCAATCGTTGTAACTGGGAAACTAACGATTCGGTTTCAAGGTGTGCTCTTGCAAAATTCTTGAAAACCACAAATTCGAGTAGGCAAGACGTTAGCATTAACGAAAAAATATACCGAGATTGGCACAGTATATAAAACCGGATAAAACACTAGCAACAATGGTTAGTGGACAGTTTTGTAAACTACTACAGCTTGTCCTAGTTCCGATTTAAAAGTTACTATTAATGTCGCCCACACTCGCTCCCTTGCGTAATTTTGTTCCCAACTGTTAAAAAACGATTCAAAAACATACAAGACACCGATGAGTACGAAATGTTGCCAAGAACTCTTGGTTGTTTGGAGACCTGGATTGAATACTTCGTTTCCGGATTCAAACCACACCCGCCCTCTCGCGTTAGTTTCTGAATCAATTTGTAAAATCTGGTACACGCGCAGTACTAGTAAGTATGCAAAATGGCAAGCAGGAAGAATTTTGATGATGAGGTAATTTAATTGTTCGAGTAATCGAATATTTCGTTGTTTCTATATTTACGCTATGTAGAATACTGCATAGAGATGAAGTAAAGAGATACTGTTACTCCGATCATGTTCCGATTGTTTTTTAAATACCTAACCTGGGAAAATGAAAGTGAAACTAATTGAGTAATTCATAATGCAACCCTTAACATTAACAAGCTGACTTGCCAGTCTCTGGAATACTGGATAAGAACTGATACCATATGCTGTAAAAGCATCCTCTTGTATGTTGCCGACATAACTGCGTTTGCCGATTATACTAGCAGGCATAATTAACATCGGCCTAAAACAATTTTACTGTTGTTTTACTTTCGGTTTTACAGTAGGTGTTTTCACTCTACCTTTGTTGTATTTCTTATTCAGAAATTACAAGATCACATTAGTGGTACTATTTATGGTAACTGCATTGGCGATGCAATGGGATTGCTCACTGAATTTATGACGAAGGAAGAAGCAGCAGAGGTAATAAAACTTCTGGAAATTTGAATCAAGAGGTGTATATAGCTTGGCCATTCTCTTTGAACATTTCACATTTCATTATTAAGATTTGCAAACAAATCTAAAAAAATTCTTATTGGTTCACACCAGCAAAGAACTGGTGTATACCTGTCAAGTGTTACCCCAGGAGGGGGATACAGTGGAAGATTTTTGGCCCGGGGGGTGGTCAATATGAAAGTGGGTACGCATGTTCCAACAAAATTTCGCGTGAAAGGGTATGTTTTCGAACCGCCAGATATGTTTACCAGAATGTGTATTCCCCATCATATGAAAGTTGCTTCCTGAATTGATGCTATTTTCGTATTTTGAGAATGACCTTTTAAAACACGGCATACGATTGGTCAGGTCAGGGTCCAGGTATCACGTGATCCACTTCCTTAGTGGTGTATTTTTTCAAAAAAGCACTTCCTTAGGGGTGTATTTAAAAAAAGAAAATCGCTTCCTTAGGGGTGTATTTTTGCAGAATTTCACTTTGTTAGGGGCTTTTTTGAAAAGTCATGTTGGAACATGGGTACCCACTTTCATATTGACCACCCCCCCGGGATTTTTGGTAATGAAGTCGAAGGTCCCAAAACTCTAACCAATAGTTATCAACCTATGGCTAAAAATATACCTTGTGGTTAGTACCCGGTGGCTTTAAATATACCTTTCGATAAAAATCCTGATTGGTTAAAGCATATTAATGTCTAAAGAGAGCCATACACTGTGTATGAATAAAATTAAAACAGTTAGGAAAAACTGATCCTGCATTGTATGCATTTTTGTTTTTGCCAACTTATCATAAGCAATAATGAATTAAACTTTATCTTATCATAAGCATCCAAGGTGGAAATACATACCCATTGCAATCAGTAACCCTGAAAAAATGTACCCCATTTGGTAGCATGAACCACTTTGAATAATGGTGCCTCCCTCAGAGGTTTTAACATGTCTTACTGTATACATGAGTAAGACATGTTAAAACCCCCTATGTACAAATGACATCTTAAAACCACAATGTAGGCAGTAGGTTTACATAATAATACTAGTCCCAGGATACTAATTCTGTTAAAGACAGTATGAGTTGAATGAAATACGACTATTTCAAGTTTATGATTGTTCTATTGTAGTATTACGCAGGGGGTAAATTGGAGTATTCCATGAAAGTGAATGATGGTCATCGTTGTCGGTGGAAGGATGGTGACTGGACAGATGATTCTGACCAAATGATACTCATAATGAAATCTATCATGGAAAATAATGGAAAAGTAAGTGATCAGCGAAGAACAGTTGGCTATTAATTCAAATGGAAGTTTGAGTAACACAAATTTCATGTAAAACTGCTTTTGAATTTCTATGCAACATTAAAGTATGTGCGAAGATGACGTCATAATTATCAAGTGATAACCTTGGACATTGTAGTTTAAATTTGAAGAAGTCTTAACAAGGTCTCCACATTTAATTAGGTAACACTTGAAGGGATTAATTATAACATATGTCTTTCAGAAAATGTATAATTCTGTTAATTAATTTATTGTTTGTATTGATTGAAAGTAACATTTAACTGATATTTTTATTAATTTGTCTATTTCGAATAAACAGAGATGGAATAAATATAGTTATATTTCTGTAGGTAAATAGACAGGATTTTGGGCAGAAATTGGATTATTGGAGAAAGCATGGAATGCCCGAGTTTGGAGATTATGGAGGAATGGGGATTGGTACAACTACACATGCTGTATTGATTCATCCTGAATACAAGACAGACCCACACCTAGTATGTATTACTTCTAAGAGATTCTATTATCTGGTGAAATAACCATTATATCTTGCAAAAATCTATTAAAACATTAAATTGCAGTATTTAAAAATATTTGCGCTAGTACTGCTTAGTGTTGCAAGTACAATCATGGTATTCCCTTAAGATCTTAATTAGTTTTTTTGTAAGGAACACTACATATCATGTCTCGATTATGATTGTGTATAATACAGAACTTCTGACAAAAAGATTAATCATTCTTGTACTAAAGGCTTCTAAAGCTATATGGGAGGAAATGGGAAGTCTAGGCCGCTGGCCGGCTCCAAATGGAGGTGTTATGAGGACATCAATTCTTGGTATACACCAGTATAATGATATAAATGCTGTTATCACAAATACCATTGATATCTGCAAGACCACGCATCATGATCCCAGGTAAGCGTAATTCAATTATAGTTTTATGTACAAATGTTAGTGAAATGACTTCAGTTTAATTGTTTGAGTTGTCACATTTTTTAAGACTCTGCACTTACTGTCTAAAGGTTTCATTAAAATATCTAACTAAGTTAGTAATTAATGATGCATTGTTTTGAATTAACCTCTTAATTGTGGTTTCAGTTGGTGTAGACTGTTTAGATACTTACAATATGATATTAGCGCACTGCATGTATATAATGTTGCTCCTACCAGAGGGAGCATTCGCTTTGATTAAAATTTTGGCAATATATAGAACCTAAGTGCAACTTTAATTCCACATGGTGGAAATATTTTTCAGTCTCGGTGAACAAACCCTGGGGGATTAACATCTTATAAAGGTCAATCTGGAGGATTCATCATAAAGAGTATACTTTTCACATTTTTCATCCAGGAGATCTTGGAAATGATATCCTTTTCTAAGTCTAGGAAAGGGATGCATATTATCAAGTTTAGTCCAGGAAAGGGTTGTCCATTGTATTTGTTAATCAGTTGATTATTCTGACAAAGACACGAAAACTAGGAATCTAGATCATATCGCCATATTCCAAGTTCAATATTTAGTCCACGAAAGGGTATTTTTTGCAAGTCCAAGAAAGGGTAGAATCTGAAGGGGGCAAGCTGACACAAAATAAACCGAACACTTTTGGAATGCTGTCACTTCTGCAGTTCTATTTTAGCAATACAACAACTTGCACTTTTCAAAAATAAACTCAAATATGTACTCAAAAATAAAAACTGCTTTGATATTATTTTTTTTCTACTACTGGTAGCCAACATAGGTGAAGATTCATACTTTGGTTCGAAATTCTCCTCTGAGATCAAAAAAAAGCTTGGCCCAGTTAAACATGTGTAAAAACATGCAGGTATGCTAAAGAGAGTAACTTTAGAGTTAAAATAAATCTTACGACACAGCTTTGGTTTGAAAATGTAAAAAAGTTGCGTAGCAATAATAAATTATTATAGTGATAATATCCCAAACAGGCAAGTTTTTCAAACAACACTTGATCAAATTGACCACAATTAAGTATTTCAACTAGAACAGAAAATAAAGCTTTAGAAAAATAAAATATTTTTTCGTTAAAGTTGATGAGTCAAAATTTTGTAAAAAATATTGTGTGGTGTTCTGTACATTTCATGTCACCCTGTAATCTTACATTTGTTTATATATAATCCAACCCAGTGGGTACAATATGAAATATTATTCTTTTTCATTTTTCCAGATGTGTAGCCTCTTGTGTTGCTGTGACAACAGCTATAGCGATGATGTTACAAAAGAGACCAGAGTGTTTAAAGAAAGATGGCAGTTATAAAACAGAAGTTATTGCTGAAAGGAGCTATAATTTTGCCTGCAATTATTTAACCACAGATGCTGAGGTATTGCGCTCTTGTTTATATCCTGTGTATTCTTTATATGCATTTTTTTCTATCTTGAGATACTGTCCTTCTGTCTCTCTATATTTTTTGCATTTCGCACTTGTTATTAAATATGCTTCTGTGCTTGTTCAGTATGTGTCTTCCAGCATTAAATGCCATGGGAGCAATTTCTGCTGTGGCTTGGTATTCGAAGTGGCACATTTTATATCTTATAGTTATAGTCTGTTTTCTTCCCTTGTGGTGGTAATACTCCTGTGGTCTGTGTACTTGCAGTCAAGCAGTGCTTATAGTTTGAGACCTTACAAGGCCATCAAGGCAAGCAATGGACCAATTGTCTTAATGTTTTAATTCTATCCAGTTGAGTACATAATGGTTCATTTCCAGAAAACGTTGTGCTACATCTGTTTCTCTGTCTGCTGATTTTTAGGTTCTTTGGGTACATGGCAAAGTTTCATGTCTGACTCAGTACTAATGAACAAACACACCTCAGTCAGTACATACACTTTCATGCCTTAAATACTAGGCAAGTGGACTCATGTTTCGTGCAATAAATATATAGTTATTGCAACAGTAGCTACATGGAGGTTGACTTTGAAAATAGCTACTGGGTTTCTGAATTATTTTAATAGGCCTGTACATTGAAATTATCAACTAGGTTGCTGGTACTGTTTTTTCACACTATATATATTTTGAGCTGGCATTTAGTTTATGGTTAAATAAAAAGACTAATAGAAGTACACATTTTTGGCAAGGTACTACCAAAAGGAATATAAAATGTTATTTTACACATTTTTATACAGACTGAACTCAGTCCCTTTTGGGGGGTAAAATTTTAACTTTAAAATTAGTAAGTGATTATTATCTGTACCTGGTATCAAAAGCTTTATTCAGTATCAAAATCTTTACTCAGTATCAAAATATTTACCCAGTATCAAATGGTCTCCTCGAAGATTCTACATATATAACACAACAACATATATAACGCAAAAATGTATATTAACTAAAATGTGTATTTGTTATTTTTTAGGACTTTAATGAGTTTTTTGTGCTCACTTGGGTAATAGTATACAGCCAAAGCTTAATGTGTAAAGATATTACAAAAATAATATATGCAGAAAACAGGCTGGGCACATGCTAATGTTTATATTATTTTATATAATAAGTAGGGACTCGCTTTTTTCAATACACAAATTTCAAAATTCCGATGCCCATGCATATTATAGAAATAGAAAATTAGCCAAAATTAACAGGTATCCCCTATAAAGTGTCTCAGATTTTCAAAATTGTGCTTTGTTCCGAAATAATGTTCTTCCAAACTAAATATGGATGTCAAATTAAGAAAAATAGAAAAAAAATTCTGTCAGTTGCATTTTGAAGGATCAAAACTTTTGAACATAAGTTAGAGATCTGTCTTTGAAAGTAATTTTAGATAAGTGGCAGCTTTGTATCAGCAGGAGTGCGGTAGTTATATTTTAAAGAAAATATAACTACTTTAAAAAGTTTATATTTTCAAAAGTTTTTTCCCCAAAAAACATCCACCTTACTGATTGCTTAATCAGGTGTATAAAAAATTCTCTTCCAGTTAATAGTGTCTTTCCAAAAATGTATACTTTAAATATATTATCCTTTCATTAATAATTATAACTGTTCAAAATTTGACAGGAAGTTTATAGTTCCAATAAATTGTGCCTAGCTGTACTCAGTCACCCTTAAAGAGTCAGGTTTTGCTTACTTGTTTATTAAGATTAAATAATCTTTCCTGAAGCAGCTTTAATTTAATATATATTTTTTAAGAGAAAAGAATTATCACAATAAAATTAATTTTCATAATATTGCAGAAGAAAGAATTGAGAACACACATGTTTCCTAAACACTTGAGAGATTTGAATCTAAGTGAACCTGGGAAAATTGGTTATACATATAAGACACTTGGTGCAGGATTTTGGGCATTCCAGAAAGACAGAGATTTTAGATATGTAATGCAGAAGTTGATTATGGAGGTAAAGTGCTAAATGTCAAATACCAGAGTTAAAGTTGAAAGCTTGTCACAAGATAACTGTTCACAGTGCAAAATATTTATCACATTGTCAAGGAATTATTGCATAATTGTCAGTTTGAATCTTTACGCAGTAAGCCTGTGAAAAAGTTGGCATTACCAAAAATGTAAATGGGTTGTCATTTAAGTTTAAAACAGTATTTAATACTAATGTTATGACAGATAAGCTGATTAACACATGAAGTATTGTTGAATGCACAAGTGCCAGTAATTCTCTTTTACAGTACATCATAAAACGCAGATCTAGAGTGCCAACTTTTTCAATAACTTGACAATGGCTTCTGTCAGAAGACTTACCAAGACTCAAACTTTACATTATTTAAGAATATTTGAATTATTTAGACATTCCAAGCCATCAAACTTATAAGTGCATCAATTGAAATTATAATTGCTCCTAGACAAACTGCCAACTGTTTTGATAATTTACTTTATCAAGCTTATGAAAGGATCGAGAATTTTTGACAGTGGCAAGTGCAGAATCTTGTCAAAATTATGCTGGTACCCCTACATAAAATCTTGGCTCTGCTTTTATTGTTGCCTGTGCTAGATTATTAGATGTAGGATGGATGTCACATATTATCTTTTTTATGCCCATCATTATGTAATAGTGAAAGGGCATATAGCCGTACCCTATGCGGCATCATCGGCATATGTACCCTTTTCTTTGTGTTGTTATAACGGCTTCAGCTTTCGTCAGATCATCTTCGTATTTGGTACAGGGTAAGTACAGGTC
>JAOXYB010022847.1:0-33066 GCA_028565635.1 Phoronis ovalis | reverse complement strand
TTTAAGGTTTGCCAGCCAGCCAGACTCGTCTGGGGAACAGATATTATGGGGAACAGACTCGGTGGGTGCTTCCGTTGTTGGACCCGTATGATGCAAATAATTGTATGTACATCATTTCTGATATGCACTAAATGGCGAGGTACTTATTAGCTCATGGAACCTGACCCTGGAAACCTGTCTTCACGGTTATTCATGGTTACTGACTGACGAGTAGTACAGTCGGCTTTTTAATTAGTAAATAAAGGGTTAATAAGTTTCTTTTCGTGGTAGTTTTTTTTAAAGGTATATATCGCTATACGTTTGGTAGTGCGATGATTGCTATAATAACATTACAGTGTTGTTATCATTGATCAATGTTAATTGTTTGTAGGTATTCAGTTCCATGGACTTTAAAGGTTATAGTCATCACCAGTTTGACTTGGAGGGATATGATGGACATTTTCGATCAGGGGAGGTAAGAAAATTAAAGTTATTTTTATGAAATTTGAAATTCGATGATTCTAGAGACACACATATATACATAAGCACTTTCTAATGGCCGACTGCTAGTTATGTAAACATTTCTTGTAAAAAATACAGCATTGCTCTTTTTTGTTTATCTTTTCTTGATGGAAAACAAAATCCCAATACATTTTGCGGAATATACCGTGCTGTTTCTTATATATCGTAACCATGTTACATTTTGTTTACTGCACAGTGTGATTCACAGTTGTCATTTCATTGCATGACAATATTTTCAATATCTTTAATTTGTGATAGCCAATACCTTCTCAAAGATGGATACGCAGAAAGAGTGACGGAGCTTCGCCCAGCGATTCAGCTGCAACAGTATATGAACCTCCGATAGAAAATAAATACGATAAGGTATATATTTTTTCCTTTTCATGCATGTGTGACTTACTAAACAACACACAACACAAGCAATCAAATCATCACACAGCTTGCTATATACTAGTGTAGAATCCATCATGTATCCAGAACTATGTATCAGACAGAATATGTTAATTCTTCATTTGCAGCACGAGGGTATTTACGACTTCATGAAAACCGAATTTAGTTGCTGTTTGTGTTCCTTCTATTTAAATGGAGGATAGTTGTGATAATTATCTCTACCTTTCGTTCAAATTATGGAGTGACCAACTTACTTCATATGGAAGAAAAGCATAAAATGAGAGGGCATAGAGTGAGTAATTATGGCTTGTATTAAGATATCGACAGTATTTGGCCCTTTCTTTGCCCTATGGTGTTAACACTGTATTACACTCAACTAATAAATGGATACGCACCATGGATAGCTTTTATCTGATGAGTCCATGTACAATTGAACGTACTCATTATGAAATTATCACTCAATTATTAAAGGGACAGGAACCATCATAAGGCCGCATAATGTGGGTTGTGTGTAGCTGGTAATATAACATGCGATGGTCATTTTCTTTAGCTATATATCTAGGTTGACAACAGAAAACTAATAGGCATTGTATAATGTAATACTTTCAAAGATAAAGTCTGGAGACAACCGCGAAAAGTTAAGGTAGTATACCAAATTATAAATTATTTTCAGCTAGAAATAATATCTTCAACCTTGACTACCTGTTTCATCATAGCTCCCAATTATGATTTAGTTTGTTGATAGTTTTTTTCTAACAGGAAATGTGTCTCAAGACTGGCGACATACCTAGTAATACACGACATTCAGGTGTGCATTTTTCTTACCGGTATATTAAATCTTTGCAGGACATGGGAAGAAAACCTGGACCATCTTCATTACTCCATCAATGGTTGATGTGGCGAACCTATGTTAACGATAATGTTTGCGACGATCTTATGAGGAATCGTTGTACAAAACTTCGGGTGGAATCGTTTTATGACCATCTACAGATGTATAGAAAACGTGGCGGAGACCCTATTTATCACGTGTATGCCTACTCTGTCGGTGCAAACACGGGATCTGTTTTACCGTTAAATAAGTATATTAATTATGGCATACCTCGAGTAAAAGATAGGAAAGCCTTAGAGTATGAGTCTAGAAAAATGTCCGGTCCTCTACGTGGAAAACAAGCTTCATACAGCGCTCCTAACACTTTTGAAACGCCTAAAGCGAAATCCCCAAAACCAGTAAAAAGAAATCCATCGTATCAAGTTCGTTCCTTGGACTCGCCAGGAGATAATCGGGGAAGATTTTCACAACTAGTACCGCCATCGTCGCCGCAATTTTTCATACCAAATGTGATAACAACAAGACCAAACCGAAGAGATACAAATATGAGATCAGCTCCTAATCTAAAGTCAACCAGAAAATAACTATTTAATATCATTAATTACAAGTCTCAATTAAGATTATACCAAGTAAGAAACTTAAGACAGATGTACTTTATATTATTAGACTTTGTATAATTATGTTAGACCAAATTGATTTAAAATATAACAAACTAAAAATAGTTAATTAATATTTTCACAATCAAAGTTCAGATTTAGTTACGCATGTTATATAATATGTTTTGTTTTCAGCTGTTAATATATACTTAAGAAAGATGTACTATATTATTAGACTTTGTATAATTATGTTATAGAACAAATTCATTTAAAATATAAAAAAACTAAAAATAGTTAATTAATATTATCACAATCAAATTTCAGATTTAGTTACGCATGTTACATATTTTTGTTTTTAGCTGTTACTATACTCTAATACAAATATACGGAACCATACAAGACAATAACGTGAGATAAAAATATGAGGCCAAATCCGCATCGAAAGTCCTCCAGAAAATAACTAGTAAATAATTAATTATTTGTATCAATCCAGACTATAACAAGTTAAAGGTCAGAAAGCTATAATAAACTGTATTACTATATACTAAGTGTTAATTATGTTATATTAGAACAATTTCATTTGAAATATATAAGTACATGATAATAGAAGCATTTAGTAAAAAGAAATATACAAACTAAAATATAATCAATCCCTTAAAGTTACAGTTTCAAATTTCCAGGTGGATAATTGAGAGAAAATGTGAGATTTGAGGGTTAACTTAGTGTTCAATGCATTCAAAAAATATCTGTTTTTCTATGGAATCATTTTATTTATTTGCTGATAAAGCTTCGGGTGTATTTTACAAATTTGCAAATGGTTTACTATTGTTAGAAATTTTGTAGAGAAATAAATACAATTATAGATAAAGACAGATAATAAGCCCCCCGTGGCCCCCTAGTGACAATTATGGGAAACAGTAACTCGAAAAGCACTTTTAAATAATAATATGAGTCCAGCGTAGTTTTATATGTTATAATATTTTTGCATTAGCTGCTAATAGAGACTATATGTGGTACTTAATTATAACTTGCACGTGGGCATTGGTATAGCTCAGATACATCCACAATAATACTGTGCGTTTGTTGACCAATATCTCACGACGTTTTGAAAGCTGTCGTTCTATTCGAGTATTTTTCTATTTCTACCTGTCTTGAATGTTTACTTATAAAAATGAAACTCTTACTGTTTTATTCGATATCAAGTGGCTTTGTTTTGCAGTTGTTTTGTTGTTTCAGTTATTTAATTTGTAACGTTAATTAGTTTGCTTAAATTTATCCACGTTCTACGCCAGCTAGCGTTTTATAAATTAATTGAGAAATTAAATACATATCACACGTTTCATTATCTTAACATTTATGAAAACGTTGAAACACTAAAAACAAAATGGCATTAGTCTTTTACTCTACATCTCTGTGTGTCCTACTAAAACTGTTACCTCAAAACGTTATAGGTCTCTAAAAGGATGTTTTATACATTCTTGTATACCAGTGTGATCTACATGATATCAGCCAGAATTAATTATGGCCAGTTGTTATGGGCATTTATTTATTAACTGTTACTAGACGGTGCTTGTGGCGTCAGGTGGTCGAGTCCAATACTGTTCAGGAGACGGTGGTTTCTGTTCTTCAGGAAAGGTAATCTGCTTGATTCTTTTCTTCCTACAAGTAACAAAGTAAATTACAGAATTTGCCAAATCCTGATTCCTTGAAAAATATTGGGCTGACAAACAGATACTAAGATACCCACGCGACGTGGTAGGTTATGACCAATGTCCGGGTTTAAATTATGACTTATAATATTCTACGTAAATATTTCAGCACTACACTTTACGAACTGTATGATATCGATCAGCCTAACAGGTGACTCCCGATACCCAGAATATTGTGAGAGCTATGTGTAACTAGATCTACTTCTAACAAGCAAAGTATAAATAATCTTTAATTATAGACAGTCAATTAAATGTTTTGTCGCATAATGGAAATTAGTTTTACAATACCAGTTAGATATTTCTCTGAAAAAATATACGTATTATACAAAGAGAACAACTTACTTGAAAGTCAAATAACAAACAAGGATCACAAAACATAAGAAGAGGAAGGCGACTGGTATAGTTGTAGCTAGTATTACTTTAAGCTCAATTTCCTTCGTTTTCTTTTCTCTTTCAAGTACTAAAAAACAATATCAACGATAAGATGACAAATACAGTTTGTAAATAAACAACGGGTTTCAAAATGTTTTTTTTTTACAAATAGCGAAACAGTTTACGATACTTATGTTTAATATGAAATGTGACACAATACTTGTCCAAATGTTAATTATAGCTAAATTAACATATTTATCGTGGTTTGGAACGGATGCAGGGAATGCCTGTAGCACAGGATCATTCATGCAATGGAGCAATGGGCGTTCAGATGAATTCAATCCACAACAATCATATATCACCTCGACTTTGAACCAATCAATCCAAGGTAGAAATGGTACTGTATTTTGTTATTAATGATAAACGTGTCAACAGACATACATTGTATTTTACTATAATATCGGCACGGGAAAACACTAAATTTAGTTGAACAATAAAAGGTATTCTTCGGAGAAACCTACTTATGCAAACAGGTCGTTTGCTGGACCAAGTTCCATTTTCGGTGCATGTTATATCAGCTTCTCCATCTAAACCGAATCCTAGCGCCCCGAAACCAGGTTTACAGCCGTAATTTAGTTTAGCACCGTATAGAAAATTATCATCTCCAGTTCTGAATGCATGTTCATTGATACCGGGGTCCCCACAGTTTTTGCCTGAAAAGATATTTACGCTTTCTTGGTGGAAACCCATATTTAACTGTTTTACGATATTAAAGAACCATTAATATATACTTGTACAAGTGTTAGTGCGATTATACATTTATATATGTAGAGCATATATATATGAAACGTTTTGTATGCTATACTTCTTTAAAACCCCTTTGTACATTTAACTTTATAGAGATTTAAAATTATACGATTTGTGACACTTTTAAGCACTGAATGCGTGTCAATTACTGATTAACGTCATTAACTGAAAAACATAACTTATGTGTAAACTAAATAAACAAAAAACAAGCTTTGAGCCATAATTTATCCGCGCAGGTACTTCAATAATAGCAACTCTTTCGCCAGTGCCCTGCAACACTGACATCAACATGGAGGTTACAAGTACAATATAATTATTTTCAGGAATTTGAATAAATTCAGCTACTTCTTACGTTGGCATTGAAGAGCATGACTTCCGTTCCAAGTAGTATTTGAAAGACATTCCATAGAGTAACTACCGCTCAAGTACTCATAACCTGGTTCGCACGCAAATGTTATTACGTCTCCGAATTCATAGAAGGCATTGTTCCCAGTTCTCACTGCGCCAGTGGTAACAGAAGGAATCGGACATCTTTTTTCTGCAAAGATTAAAATCTCACCAGTATACATTATGTACTAAATAATTTAGTAGTATTCCCTGACCTCATATTAGGCTTATAATGTAATTGTTATGATGTTATTAATTCTAAATTGCTCCGTAAACAGCAATTTAAAATAATCATGAGAAGTACAATTTATATATTAATTATTTATTGATGCTAATGTACAGTTTCACGGAATACATGGCAATAACTATAAAGTTTTATGAATTGACTTATTCAGACTAGCGTACCTACATTTGTACATGTACATGGAGAAAACAGTAAAGAGCAGTTGGCATTTTGTCTATATTCACCAAAAAATGATTTTTATGTTATTTGCAACAAAACAATTTGCAGATGCATGTATGTAATTCTATAAATAGAACAGAGTATAAAAAAGTCTACGAAAAGAAATCAGATTTAAGCAGTGAGCGTCTATCTTACTTTGACAAACCAGTTTAGGTGTAATCCAAAGTCCTGTTTTTAGACAGTTAATCGCAGAACTGCCCGAACGCCTTTCATAACCTTCGTTACAAGTATACGAAACAACATCTTCGTACAAGTAACTGCTCCCTGTTCTCACAGCGTTATCAACCGAGCCTGGATCTCCACAGCTTAGCTCTGCAGGAAAAAAAACGGCACACCATTTTACTACCATTAATACTAAACTAATTCTGAATTGTATGCAATGAAATTAAAATGTTTAGTTATGAAATATACATTCGATGCATCATTAGAACATATACATTTATATTGTTTCTAACACTTATTATTTTTTATCTAAGTGAAAATATATATGATTAATTGTAATATATAAAAATCTTTTTGTTGCAGACAAAAGTGTCTTATGCGACTAGTACATACATGAACATCGGACACATAAAGCTTGTCTGCAGCGGTTGTAAAATATATTTTCTACTGTAAATTTTAGAGTCGAGTCAACTATAGTGCTTACTTTGGCATTGTCAAATAAATTGTACGTCCTGTAAATTTTAAAGTCAACTATAGTGCTTACTTTGGCATTGTAAGGCTGTTCCATTCCAAGTAGAGTCAGCTTGACATGTCGTAGTGTTGTCGCCACTAGTGACTTTATATCCGTCAGCGCACTGTATTGTAATTGTATCCTTGTACAACATGCCTCCGCTGGTTTTAACAGTGTTAGGATTCAATTGCGGAGGACCACAGGAACGCCCTATAAAGTACAGTTATGATTAGCAATGACATTAATTTTATGTATTTATTAATTGGTATTCCAAATTACAGTAGGTTTCCGAGTTATGCTCTCCCGATAAAATACTAAATATACTAGTTTGTGACAGTTAGTCAGATTTTTCTGACGTCATTTTACCGCATCACAAACCAGTTTTTTTTGTATGTACGGAAGAGCATAACCCCGACAATAACTCGGAAACCTACTCCCGATAAAGTACTAAATATATTGGTTTGTGACAGTTACTCAGATTTTTGACGTCATTTTACCGCATCACAAACCGGTATTTTGTATATATGCCGAAGAGCATAACTCAGAAACCTACTCCCGATAAAGTACTAAATATATTGGTTTGTGACAGTTACTCAGATTTTTGACGTCATTTTACTGCATCACAAACCAGTATTTTGTATATACGAAAGACCATAACTCTGAAACCTACTGTAAAAACAAACAATAAAGCAAAACATATCTATACAGAGATGAGAGTATAGTTAGTTACTGTAACAATAAAACTGGTACATGCATCCCCTGAACAAACCACAGTGCATGTGCCTACTGGTTCCGCGCACAGCATCCGCACTCGCTCTATTTCACGAAATTGCCACATTCTTCCATGCCAACTATTACAACTTGTACATTTTGTTGACTACAATCTCGATTTGCTTCCCCGGTATTGCGCCCGTATGACGCCATTGTTCTACGTATATTTCCAATGTTCTACATTATGTAGAAATAGTGAAATAGATGTCCATATATACTTACTCATACAGCTAGAGACACTCGTAAATGCCCAAGTTTCGTCAGCCATACATTTCAAAGTTCCATTTGCATCATAATTTGGATACATTCCGGTGGAGTAATAACCCACTTCACAGGTGAATGAAATCTCCTGTCCCCACAAAAATATGCCGGATGTTACATCTAGAGTCGAAAAACTACCAACTGGTAAAGTTTCATTAGTAACATTACACCTAATGCCTATAACATAAAATAATATGCCATGTTTTCAAATCTGATTTTTAATAAATACAAGCAATTAATAGTACTAAGCAATTTTAAATATCAACTGTAATATGTAGTTAGAATAACATCACCTGTGTGATGTAGTATGATAATTTTTTTGATGGAAATTAACAAAAGTTTTGTTAAACAGATTAATTATTACCAGAGGCGCTGGCAGCAGCGTTTGTGGCCTCATCCACCGCTACAGTATTTCCATCAACCCGGAATATCCATTTGCCTGTGACATTGACGTTACTGGATGCAGCCATGTTAATAATATCACCTGAGTTTAAAGCTGGGATTGAAGTAGGTAAAGACACATAGTTACCGTTTCCGTCATTGAAGCCAACCTATAAAATATTACCTATTTACCACCTTAAATCACTCGTGCCTACTCCAAGAGAAAATTGGCTATAATTGGAACTATAATACAAATTTACTAATAGGATTTTGTTTTAATAATTGCCTAGTATGACCTAGTACTGCGTTCTCCATAAAATGCAAAAAAGGAGAATTCTCAGATGCTGAAATACTCAACAAACATAATATAGTATTTCCAACTGATTCCTAGGCATGGTAATGTATTAACTGATACCTGGGCATAAGAATGTATTAACTGATACCTGGGCATGGGAATGTGTTGCTGACTTTCTGCTCCATTCAATTTTGTTGTAAAGGAATACAACCACCGATTCTGTTTCATTTGAAATTAAGACTATTTGAAAAGTATTTCTCTAAAAAAATTAAAAATGACTCAATGAATACAAATATTAAAAATGCAAATGTGTGCGCATGATCTGAACAGATGTAAATATGTAAATTTTAATTTCAAACTGTGTGCAGAAAATTAAGGGGAATACAATTTGAAGACATTTACTATTAATACTACTTTCTTTTAGGGAATTTGAATTGTGTACTTAAATTAATATATACAACATACACGTCTTTGTAACAAACTCTCTCCGTCTATTTTAGAACTTACGCTGGGTACTCACTTTATAATTCGCAGGTGCAACTTGTTGATCAAGGTAGGATACATCGTGGTAGGTCGCAATAAAAACTGTCGTTGCTTGGAAATTGTAAAACCATGGAAAAATGTTTCGCACTTCCCACGAAGCTCTCTAAAATATACAGTTATTTACTGAACAGATGTATAAATCTCGGCGTTGCTGAACTATACTTGTATTGTATTTTTTCCTAATGATGTCAATCGATTTATGCGCCTTATTAAAATACACCTTCGTTTCACCTCATACAATACTGCAAAATTAAATAAATGTCCAATCTCCAATCGAAACAAAGACGATAATTAGAAAGTAAAAAAATAAGTTAATCAGTCTTTTTTTAATTATTTCTAGCAGAAAGTAGAAAAAAACCTAAATCTTATTTAGAATATTACAAATTTTAACTGTTTTTTTTTGTTGTCTTTGTTCATATAACATAGTTTGATAGCTAAGCTTTCTGCTCATTAATTTCTTCTTGGATTATTTCGTTCCATATTAAAGTTCATTTTTCAATTCAAAAGAAGCGTATCATGAAATGCTGCTTTGTTGTGACTACAGGATCATGTAATAAAGCCTTTAATACATATTTAGCTGTTGAGGCCTTAATTCCGCTGGAAATGCACATATAACCTAATTTTTATATATGCTGCGTTTTCTACAATTGTACTAGTGACACCCGTGGAGTCAGATAGGTCCAAAATGGCCGCCATCTTGGATTTTATAAATACAAATTTAGTAATTTTTCAGAAATTCAGACAAGTTCAAGTACTAATTAAATTATCAAAAGATTTAGCCCATTTACTTTCGGTCATAGTGCATATCAGGAGAACAGTCGGGAGTGGATAGTGTTTAGTTTTAGTTTTAATAAACAATGGATGTAAACGTACAGTTTTAAAACCGACAATGACAATATTATACTTATAATATATTGATCGCGCATAACGGATGGTGTCATTTACAATATTCATAGTGTATTAAACATGTCAAACAAAGTTCCAACGTGTACTTCTGAATTATGTATGATGTTATGATACATAATTTATACTCAATATCCTGTTGACAGTGAAACGTAACATTTTGCTTTTAATATGGACTGGGGGGGGGGGGGCACGGAGATATAAAATGGGTACGTACTGTACGTACGCATGCTCGTAATACCAAAAATGTGAAAAGAGTGTTTTGGAGGACTATGTGCATAACGTCTGTTTCAAGTTTAGAGTAGGATTATCGGCAATATTTACCAAAAAGGGATAATTTTTTATCCTGGACTTGCTTAAGGACAATTTTTCGTGGTAAAAATTGCTGAGGCGTATGTTAAGTAATGGTTTTAAAGGAAAATTATTCATGTTTTTTGGCTTGTCGAAAAAATTTAGGCATGGATAGCATACCAATTTTGAGGGTAGTCTTGTTTAGGGGTGGTTTTTAATGCCCGGCCCTTGATCACTTGTTTAGAAGCTTTTTCCATTTCATTCATGCGCATGGATACCCAGTTTCTATCTGATTACCCCCCCCGAAACAGCTAATATAATGGTTTAACTTGAATACGGAAGCTTAGTTTCTAATAACATACCAGAATATTACCCCCCCCCCCCGAAACAGCTAATATAATGGTTTAACTTGAATACGGAAGCTTAGTTTCTAATAACATACCAGAATAAACAGACTGTTGCCTGGTTACCTGGTAACTATGTTTTTTAATTAATCATGTTGACACAACATGTCCGCACCCAAACATAGTATTAACAAAATTAGTTTATAAGTTAATAAAACCTACTAGACGTAACTCAATTTACTGAATTGTCAATTGCGAATTATTATTAATCATAACGCCTCGTTTTTCTCAACCTAGTCGTAACAGTGCATGCTGTTTTTAAATCACATTTTTAATTCAGTACAATATATCACTAAGAAAAAGAAAGCCTCCTTAACAGAAATTATTTTAATTTATATAAAAATGTAAATTAGTAATTGCAAGCCATCTAATGTACCTGCAGTGTATCCGTTTCAGTTGACCGAACTTGTCTGTACCAAATGTTTCCTCCCGAAGTAGCTGTTTCAACATCTGCCCAGAATGGAGCTATTATCACTTGTCCGTTAACAGGAAAAATTTGTGGGCTGGGGCTTGTGTATTGATCACTGAATGTTATAATTCCATTGATTTTAACCTTAAATGCAAACCAACAACTAATTAAAAAAGTCTTTTATTTTTACAAATCAACAGTGAAAGTAAATGGCGATGAAATATTAGATATGTCAAAGAATTCTCCGAGTTTTTAAAGTTTTAACTAGAAATATTCTACACAAAACGTAATGATAATGTACATACAAAAAGGCACTTTGTAAAGTTTTACGCGCGCAGTAATTTCTCGAAAATGCACATTATCAAACACTTTTTGATACATTTGGGGCCGATATGCACTTATATTATACACGTTATACACTGAAAGGTGCTTTTATTTGGGATTTAACTGAGCGTCCCTCTCACACTGTTGTAGGAAATATATGGTTATGTTTGGAATATTTTTTATATCAGGGCAAAATATATTATACTACAGATTACGTGACTCCATTCAAGAACAAATATTTTTAAAGTTTAATTTCGAACTTGCAGCAGCTTTTATGATACTCACATATACATTTTGGTAGTCATTATTGTAGAATCGAAAAGATGTAGTAAGTTGAACATTTCCAGTTTCATTGTCATCGCCCTCGGGCAGCCGTTCATCAACTGTACAGTTACCGAATGGATAAAAGCCATCGACTATTGTACACGTTCCTCCAACATAATGTTTTAAAACAGTTAAAAGTATTAACGTCCCAAGGTATTTATGAAACATCGTCATTTGCTCGAGAAGTGCTGTAAAAACTTCTCATATATACGACGAGCAAATAAATTAAATTAGCAAAAAGATTTTTTTACTGCATCTATGAATGGACGAAACATATATCACATGTAAAATGTTTAAACGAATATATAACAAACCTGAGTAGACGCAGAGATGATTAATATTTCAATTGAATGTAATATCGTCGTCACTAATAACAAATGATCTTTTGTCATCAATTTATATTTTCTAAATTATTTATGGATCAAAGTTGCGTTTACATACAATTAAATACAATGCACCTAATTAAACGTTTTAATTGTTAAGTGATAACCTGGCAAAGTGTTTATTTCGTGCGGTTTTGTTATAAAATTGATGTCTGTATGTTTCAAAAGTGTATAATTATAAGTTAACCGACAAAACGTTCCGATGTGAATGAGCGAGATTTAAGAGTTATGAATAGTAACTGTTTTTAGTTGTATTCTTTTGAATTTAACATTTTAAAGAATTTCTGAATTATATACTTTAATTTAAAATGGTACAGATTCAGAAAGTGTGAGTTGTATACTTTCAATATATACTTTTGTGTGTCTGTTATTAATTATTTAACTTAAAATATAAAAAGCTAGTGTGAATAAGTTATGCCGATCCGAGTTTGCAGTATGACATGACATTTCGTAGGAATTTTTTATTCTAAAATTTATAGTAAAAAGTATAATTCACAAGTTTATCAACATTTTTAATAAAAGTGTAGTTATCAATTTAATTTATATTCTTAAGAAATTTAGACCAATTATTCCATAATTAAGAACCCCGGGGAGTCACTTATGTAAAGGGTGGGTCCACATACGCGTACATAGGTTTTAAAAAACGCCCCTAAACGCGTATATAGGTTGCTAAAAAAGCACCCCTTTGAAAGCCTTGTAGGTTTACAAAGTGACCCTTTGGCAGACCTCATACTTAGTAAAAATCATACCTTTTGGCAGACCTGAACTAAAATCATGCCTTTTCACAGACAGGGAGTAAAAACGTAAGTTTTCAGAGAATATGATGTCCTCCATAAAGCTAAAATTGAAATTAAAATTGAAGCATTGTGTATGAGAAAATTCAATTCCCCCTCCAGGACTTGCGCAAAAAATTGTAACTATCCTCCCCTTAGATAAAGCTCAAAAACTATGACCCCCTCTTCCAGAAATTTGAGTTAGGAGGCATTCATGCGAGCGCCCGCGGGGTGCGAAGCGTAACTAAGGGGGTTTGAGGGCATGGCCCCCCGGACATTTTATGTAATTTCCTGCAATCTGGTGCATTCTTGGACTCTTCTTTGCCATGACACATTGTGCCACTTTTTATACATTCAAACTTCTTTTATATACAGATTGCAACTTTTTGAATAAATCAATGCAAAAATCAAAATTCACCGTACTCTTATGGTTACCTATTTGGGATTTTAGAGACCTTGCTGAAAAATTGCTTCCAAACTAGCCAAAAAGTGAGACTTATTTGACCTTATGAAGCCACTTCGGTAAAACACGTCAATATGCAGAATCACTATCCGGGATCACTACACCAAGAATTAAGAGACCTGATCACTACCCAGTGCAAAACTACTCTATAACCTAAATTTAATGCTTCCAAAAAAGTCTACACAATACTTTTTTCAGACTTAAGCACACTAATGTTTGTCATTTTTTCAACTGTATTTTGAGAACTAATCGAAATTCTTACAAAATTCAAATTATACATGAAAATGAAACCGTGTTGGAAAAATAATTTAGCATAAAAAAGTTGGAATTTTTAAAGTTTTGTATAAAAATTCTAACAAGGCGTTCGCCCAACTAACAAAAAATCTTGTATCTGTGAAAATTTTGCCTGCGTCGAATGATTAGTTTTAGCTCCTACAATTTCCAGCTCCTGCAATTTTTCTAAGTTTACGTTGAAATTTTTATTGAATAAATTCTGCAAAATCAAAAGCCATAATTTTGGTGAACGTTTCGATTATGCATAACGTTTCAATAAACCGTTTATCCTTCCAGTAATTATACTTTGTATATTTGTATGCCTTAGCTAATGTTTCTGAAGTCTGCCTGTAGTAGTTACTGTGATAACATGTTTGCTGTATTTTGATGTTCATCATCTACTGTAGTGTTACCGGAATCTTCCCAAAACAAGACACATAATTGGTAGCCTAATGCGCAACCGCAATGTGGAATTTTCCGAAAATATCAATCACTGATAAGTTGAGTTGCATCACAAGTTTTAAGGGACCTTTAAAACTTGTGATGCAACTTATTAGTGGATAACATCCACATTGCGCATTATGCTATTAATTATTTTTGATTGCATGTGCATGTGCATGTTCATAATTGATAAGTGTGATGAAAATAAACTTGTGAATATAGTTTGGTTAATTATATAATAAAAACTTTGAAAAATACATGTGGTTTATTTTAACATATAAGGATAAATTAAATGACAAAATATCTCAATAACATTACATATTTTTGGGACATATTATCCTGAAGGACAATTATCCAATCAATATTTCAATATATAGTAGTTTTGTCAAGTAGTTCTATCACAGTTAACATTTTTTTTTATCTATTTCACAAAATCACCCTTCACAATATAACTAACCAAAGGCGGATATTGTATTTCACTACAGCTTTTTACGCTGGTGTATTTTGCACATTAATTTGTACATATTCATACTATCAATCATATATTGATACAGTTCGATACAAACTACATTTTCCTTATGCAATTGCTTGTTGGTTGTATTACATTTAATCCCAATCATATATTGATAAAGTCTGATACAAACAACATTTTCCTTACACAACTGCTTAATTACTTGTATTTCATTTAATCCGAAGTTTTTGTACTTTGTGTTTCTAGTGTGTCTGTGTTTGTAGTTAAAATAGACCGCAGATCCTGAAACAGAAAACGTAAGAAATTTTCAAGTAGTCAAGCACATATTTTAAAGCATTGAGTCATTATTTATGTTTTGGAACAAAATTATAATTTTATTTCTTGTAGAAATAAGTAAATGATATTTTCCATAATATATTAAAACTAAAATTCTATATTCAGTTTCTATAAAAGAAACACTCTGGCAGACAAATTACTGGCAAGGAGGACGCTGATGATTTTCTTTACTAGTATGTACACGATTGTACTATTTATTCTTTGCTACTGATTTCAATTAAAAAATTGTTATAAAAAATAAAAACACATTCAATTCAGCTGGAAATATCAACAGAACTCTATTTTAGAGCTGATGACAGATAACCAGCTTTGCAAGAATAATTCTTCAATAACATTTTGCACAGTTTCATTTGCTTTCTCACCAGCTGTTTGTAGATATTGCATGACACGATCATATCTTGAAGGACTGGATGTTCAACTATGTCAGAAAATGCGACGGATTCTCCTGCTTCATAACCCAACTCATTGAAAACTCCAAATAACCGTTCCTTCAAGCAGATGACATAATGTTACCACAAAATAGGTAGCATGAGCTAAGAGTTTTGTGTGTGTTGTAAACCACTGAGTTAAATATACAAAATGTATTTTACATATAACAGCAACAAGGCAGCTTAATTTTTGATTTCCTGTTGAAATGTACTAAAAGTGTACAAAACATTGTTTTTTTGTGTATTACATAAAGATACTAATATATATACAGGCAAGTAACATAAAATATGTAAAAAAGATCATTTCTACAACTAAAATAAGGTCATTCAGTTGTAAGACTGCCGTATGCTGAAAGAGTTAGAAGTTCAACTTGGTCTTATAGCAAAAAATACAACTTATTGTGTCCGCCTACCATAGACATTGCATTTTCTGGATCAGAAGTAACGCTAAACCTGTGGCTGTCTCCTCGAGAGCTCTCACCATGGTGCAGTACCTAGGATATAAAAATATATAAACAATTTACATTTTTTTTCCATCAGCATTTGTATTTTTGTCTATTTACAAAACGTATGCCTGGTTATTAAGATTACTACAAAAATAACTGCTCAAAGTTGGTCAAGGTAAACATGCCTAGAATATGTAATAAAACAGTTGCTATGCAACTAAACTCAACTGCTAGTTTATAGGCGAGACAATGCATAAAATGCACCTTACAGCCTGTGTTACACTTACCATGTATAGTCCTTCAAGGGTCACTAAAGCATTCTTAGCTTCTGGGGGTATAGAGGCTGGATCATCAAGCATGGCATAATTGCTGTAACAACAAAATAATACAAAATTAATTAAATATTTTACAAAAAAAAATCTAAAGAAAGCTGAAATACTATTTAGTGTTGTAACAAAACAAACATCTTTCCTACATGTAGCAGAAATTGAAGTGTACAAGAAAAGCATTTTAAAGACTAATAAATATATTATAGAGTGACTTAAATTCAGTAGCTACCTTGATGATTCTCGCAAAGATACAAAATTCTCAAGATCATGAGGCATGTGTATGCCAGTTGCCACGGACAGAGCTCTCAGGAACCCCTCTTCAGGGTCTGGTGCAGCAGCAAAATACAACATCTGAAATGAAATGAGAAAATGGTAATTAAACAATGCTTTAAGGACATTATTCGTTTTCAAACAACAATCAGAATAAATCGGTGATTGTCATTTTACTTTTTTCAGTAAAAATCAAATTAAACAATTTATATTTCAAAATGTTTCACTGGTAATTAACCAGAAGTGTGCATAAAGATATAATTTATCATACAACCAGCTTGGATTCAGTGTTTTACAAAGCCTAGTGGATTTCTTACCATGTCTAAATAGTCCAGTTTTGCAATTTCACCAGAATGGTCAGCAAAGATGTCAAAGAAAACAGACTTGAGATTTTGAATTCTGTCATATGGATAAGGTTCAGTAGGATCCAAAGGTGTTAAAGGTCTTTCAGGAGTAAACCATAAGTCCACCTATAAAATTATGCATTGTTTGATTACTGTATGCTCCTGGAGATCATTGATTTCCCTCCATAACACACACTATGCTGACATCTGAGCCAAACACAATTAATGAAAATAATACAGACAAGCAAGCTGTGCAAATAAATAAGAAACTACAGTAGGATTCAAGTAGATAGATGGAGCTTTTATTCTTATAACGACACCTTTAACTTCAGTTTAACTTCACCGAAGATGGCCCACAACTTTCTCCGCCTAAATGGGATTATCATAAACATGAGAGAGCCATTCTAAGGGCAAAAAAAATCACATAAATGTGAAACTTGTACAATATTTTTCAAATATTATGACTGCATGATTTGTTTGATATTTTTAAAAACTTTAGAAAGGCATAATAAGACAGATATTATATATAATTTATGAAGTATTACAATGAATGTGACATGGGAGTTATGCTGTATACAAACCCTATCATACTGCTCTCTGGTTACGTAACCAACTGCTTTCTGATCCATTTCTTTAAATCTTTCCAAAATATCCAGCAATTCCCCCTGAGTGGGTACAGGCCATGGTTGAGCAGCTGCGAGGATGAAAGACCTCCAGTTGATATATTCAGAATCAGGAGACAAAGATCCAGCAATCTCTTGTAGCTAGGAAAAAACAATTACAGTAAAGCATGTGCACCCAGGCATGAAATATCTGACATTAAGTTAACATAAAAAATGCACTCCAAATTGTTTAAGCCATTATTAAATTCATTCCTTATAATTATGTATTTTTAACTTTTATTTTTGATATGTGTGGTGTCTGTTATGTTTTATCATATATTCATGTCTATGATTACTTTAAATTATTACTATTTGTCAGTAGTTAGTTTGTGTATTGTAGCACTGAATGCTTTGTCAAATAAGTGGCACTTTGTAAGTTATTATTGTTATTTAATGTTAAAATAAAAATCGAGAATGTGTTGTCAGTCCCGGGGGGTTCACTGAAAAAAAAAGTTGGGTACACATGCTTGTCCGAAAAAATGGGGGTAAGGGGTACCTTTTTCGCCGTTCGACTGGGTTCCCGGGAATGCCGTTTAGGGGTCAATTTTGGCAGAAAACCACATTAAAGGGTATGTTTTTGGCAAATGCAACTTCCCGTTTAGGGGTTAGCTTTTCACGTACACCACCCATTTTGGGTTGTCAGTACAACACAGGTTGAGACTATCTGCAGATGAGTTCCCGAGGATGTATATGTCCAATGTAAGTGACACTAGAGAAGGAGCTTCAACCTGTCACACTTATATGACCAATAACAGGGCAGCTTGGTGAAGCATTTCTCTGTCCTAAACAAAAGCAAGAGGACGTGATGATGATGCTGATGATGATGATGAAATGATGATGATAATGGTGTTATTTTTACCTGCTGAACAGATACATTCATCCATATGTCTGGTACCATCTCCATGCCATGAGTGAGAGAAGTGAATTCTTGAAACATATCTATGAACGCCTTGGTCGACATTACGCCAGTAGGAGCACATAAGGAAAACTGAAATAAATCATGTTACAGTAGATGTTGAATATAAAATTCAAAGTAAACTTACTTTTAAGACATCTAGGAAAACCAGTGAAACGAATGTCTAATTATTTATTCTTTGTAGGGCTATCACATCAAATGATTACCAAACTCTACTTAAAATCACAAACTACAATAATTATTATAATTTAATCTTTTGTTGCATAACAGAATGTAATCAATGTTTGAGCAGATAAAGGCTGCACGGAAGTCGTAGCTGACTTTCACTTTACATGTAGTGCATACACTGCACATTGTCAGGTCATATAAACAGCAACAATTTCTAAAAAATAAGGTGCAAATTACCTGGGCATATATTTGCTTTATTTGATCTACAGTAAATTGGTCTACTTGAGGTTGTTCTACTGCCACTGGTCTAGGTGGTGGACTTGGTGTTCTTACAGCCTTCACATCCTACATAAGAAAAATTCAGTACAATCGATCCAGTTTGGAATAATAACACAAATGCATAATATGCTATTTAAAATGCAATTATCAAGTTATCAGACTTGTTCAGATGTTAATGATGTATACTTTATCTTGGAGTAATCACAAAACACAATATGTTAATAATTGTGTTTAATAAATTATAATAATTAATAAATTCTAAAATAATTAAACAATCAAATTAAATCAAAAAATGTTTAAAATAGTTTTGGGTTGAATGTTTCTTGACATACTAAATTTGATTTTTATTCTGACCAGAAAACTACAAAGTGAAATTATTAAAAGTAATATAATTATATAATTATATATAAATTTGTAACACTATTGTCTTTGCACTTTACTCTAACTTTCTAAAACAAAATGGTCAATAACTGGAAATACAAATAGCTAATTGTGAGTAATAGTTCCTATATAATGATTTCATGCAAGCTTTAATGTGATTTCATGCAAAAATGATATCTTTTTGATCATTATCATATCTATATCTTCAAACAATAAATAAGAGTATGCATGCACTTAACATAACCTATCATATTATATTATTCTCATACCTGTCAAGTTAGAAGACATTTTGTGCAGGAGATCGTGTGTGTTTTTATTTGTTTGTATAAAAACAATATGGCAGAAACTGATCTATGAATTTAAACAGGAAACTTGCACTGAACATGAGACTTGACAGTTATGTATTCTATTTAATCAGAACACATATCTACGAGTTACTGTTATTCAATTAATTAAGAAGAAACGTTTCTACACTTTACTCTGGCACAAAAGCTTAAGGTTACTAGCTTAGAAAGTGTGGTGTTTTAAATTGAATGAAAATTTGAGGACATTATACAAAAAATACAGATAAAAACCATAAAAACATAAGTTTGATATCACTGATATACATTACGCCTCTAATGTTCATCTTTACCTCAAAAATGTTCACACAACATATGTCCTGATGTAAATTGGAAACAAAGTTATTTTTTCAGAAAAAAGTTCAACAAGACAAATCTGTTCTAACAAAACAACAAACTGTTCCTGTCACAGAGATGCAGCATCCAGCTATAATAAAACTGTATCCTGTCGAAACCTATTTTCTGAACTTACACTGCATTCCCTTCAATTCATTAATTACCACCATCATAGAGCAAGTCAAAAGATATTTTACATTCATTTTAGGTTGTTTGTTCTAACACTTATTTGTTTAAAAATATTTAATAAGTTTAAAATACCATAATTAAATAAACTATTTATAGGTTGCCATTACACACCTCGCTAACCATGAAGTCCTCTTGTTGAATGATAAGTTCATGATTGATTTTTTCACGCTTTTCTACAGCATTTCTCATCACTTCTGACATGTGATCAATGCTGTAATAAAGAAGTTCAAAAACCCATTTAAGATAGTACGGATGAACTTAAAAGTATTTGTTATATCAGTGACATTATTTAGCACATGACACTTTCTTTGTATTTAACAGAAGTTACACAGTCACATGCTTTAACTGTGCATGACATGACCATTATGTTTTACACTAAAACACTATTCCCATACAATTTATGGAACAACTGGTATCATATCCAAATGTCGCCAGCATGGTGTGCTTCATGAATGAATCATGCAAGCCTGTAGAAAACTGTATCATTCATTGTTCACATACAAGATGCTGCATGCTTGGAATGTTTGGGTTTCGATCAGTAGCTCCACCAAGAGCATCAAAGTAGTCTTCTCTTTCCCTATTACTTGCACCAATCAGCTATCTTTCCTGTAACACTGTGATAAAACAGCTGAGGAGTTAGTCTGGTAAAAAGTGTAATTTACTTGCTTTACCTTTCCATTTCTTTGAGGAATCGTGCCCCCAGCCAATCATTCATATCTTTGAAGCCTTCGTCTGCTTTACTCTTTAAATCCTGAAGAACACCGACGGAGTGAAGCTTGATTAGTTCCAATCTAACTTTGCAAGCCGCATCTGTAAAGATGAACAAAGAATATTTTATTTGACGTTTAATGAAATACTATGAAGAGACATACATATTCAAGATATACTTTTTTCAAGGCTAGAACATGTGCAGAATTGAGCGATGTGTTCTTCATAAAATAATTTAGCCACATATTAACCCAGGCCTGAAATAATTTGGAATGCTTTTCATACACAGAAATAGCACAAACAAAATTATACATAAATTATAACATTCAATGGTAACCTGGTGTTTTGGTAAAATTGCACTTAATTTATACCGTCATTAATTTTTTAGAAACAATTATACCTTCCTCTTGCATGGCAGCAATATATTCTTGTCTCATTCTTTCTTTGAGGAGTTTTTTTGCCTTTTCTTCCTCACTTTCTTCTTCAACTGAAAAGAAATTCTATAAAGTACTGCTGTCTGATCATTTTTTTATACAAAGAAACATTTCCTCTGCAAAACTATAGTAGTTGCTTTTAAATTGATTATTAAAAGCTTTGTATAAAATCTGTCATTTAAAAAATAGCAAAATTATTCATTTACTGCTTATAAAAATAACTATCAAAAAAAACATCCAAATATCGATGTTTTTTACCTTACATTATTTATTAAATTAATTATAGATTATTCAATACCAACCAGTGAATGAGATATTGTTCATTTATCCTATAAAATTTACCAGATTTAATTTCTGCACTTCTGAATTAACTCACCAGGTGTCGCTGGCACTGGTTCAGGTTCGGGAGTTTTCTTTCCTTTTCCTTTCTTAGGACTAGGACTTCTACTTTTTCCACCTTTTCCCTTTTTGCCACCTTTTCCTTTATCTGCAGCTGCTTTCTTTTCTCTCTCACGTTCTTTTTCTCGCTCTTTCTCCTTCATAGCCTCATCTTCAGCTTCAAGAGCAGCTAGCTCGGTAGTAATCTGTAAGTTTACAATAACCAAGTTAACTATTGTATCAACAGCATCTCATACTGTGCAGCAAATAGTAGAATTTGGAGTTCAAAAGGCTTTTAGTACATTATTTTGATAACTAATAATCAAAATAATTAATGAAAATTTAAGTTTTATCATTTACATATCTCAATCATAAAATTAATGTGTATCAGTTTATTTCTACTGGTTATAAAGAAGGCCAGTAGCTATTTCTGATAACCTAACCTGGCTGTATCTTAATGTGTCTTGAATTACTGTTAACTTACAACATTAGTAGTAAAGGAACAGGCATTGGTATATGCATCATACACTAATTTCTCATCAGGATCCATTGGAGGTAATGGACTTTCAGGCTTTTCTTCTTGAACAACTTGAGCAGCTTTCTTTTTATCTGCCTTCTTATCACCCTTTTTCTCTTTAGCAGGAGGTGGACCAGATGATTGTTGAGGAGTAGGGTCAGTTGAGACAGGACGTCGGGGTACAAGAGGAATCCTGTAGACATAGATGTTACAGTTCAAAAGTAAGCATTCTATATGCAACTAGACTTGCTCAAGTCCCTATGAACTTAAAAAAATAAAAAAAATAATGTTTATTTCTCTTTTTTATGTGTTTTACATCAGTGTTTTTAATTATCTCGAAAAAATTTTATTTTTTTTACTATCATATATATATATGTTGAGTGTTAGCGGACGGCAAACACCCAACATATGTATGATAGTAAAAAAAATTTTTCGAGATAATTAAAAAACACTGATGTAAAAGACTGATGTAAAAGAGAATTAAACATAATTTTTTTTTTTTTATTTTTTTTTTTTTATGTTCACAAGGACTTGAGCAAGTCTAATATGCAACATATAAAAATGATTATAGTCTTAAAAGTAACACACAAAACTTCATAGATCGTTTTAATTTAATATTTGTAACTAGTTCATAAAGAAACGGGCTAAATTTGTTAATGATACAAGCTAAAAAGCACCATTTTTACCTATTTCTAAGGTTTTATCCGAACTGGCAAATGTTTTCCTCTGATACTATTAGACAGTAAAATTTTTTTTGGTTGACGAGTTACCTTCTTAATCTAATTTTTATTTATTGTGATTAAACTTTTTAATTTAGACACTTAATTGTCAGAGTATTCTCTAGCAAATTGACCAGGGTTCTCAAAATACGTTAAAAGCACTTAGAAAGCCACACCAAGTTGGGCTTAATATATTTTTTTTGAAGCAGTCACACTCATTATTTTCAAAAAATTAAACAAAAAGTGAAAATGCCAAAATATGAAGTGGTTGTGCCCATTAAGCCAGGTTTCTTTTTGGTTTGACCTAACTTCACATTATTTTTCAAAATGTGTTGCCATAGCAGCTACAAAATCTTGTTTTACATGAATTGATGCCTTAGAAGTATCACTTGATGATTCTATCAACTTGGGCTAATGAAATGAATCATTAAATCAAATATCACATGGTATGTTTGGTAATCAAAAATTTTCCCATTTACAAAATGCAACATCTCTCAGTTGAGAAAAAAAAGCCTTTAGTATAGGCAAGATTCAGCATTTTACCAGAAGAAACTGTTTAATAACGGCAAAATGGATACGCAAAGCAATATTAAGCATTCGTTATTTATTTATCTAACCTGACAAAGTTTTATAATTATGATATAATGATAGGAACCATGTTACTGTAAGGCAATAAATTTGTGTACTATATGATACACCTGGTGACATTTGCTGCCAGTTAGTTGCCAGTTTAGTTTAGAAAGTATCTAATTGCTGCCAACATAAATACATTTACTTGAGTAATTTTTTAAAATACAATTATACAAAATTTATTACCTTTTTCCTTCTTCGGCAGGCTGTGGTAGCGGTGTTGGAGGAATACTTTCATCCTCATCATCCCCTTTCTTTTTCTTTCCAGACCCTCTTCTCTTTTTTCTACTACCAGATGGCGTACTAGACTTAGATTTTGGCTCTTTTGGTGGAGTAGGAGTAACTACTTCTTCTTTAGGTGGAGGTACATTTTGAGATTCGCCCGACACACTTTTTGTTGGTGAACCAGGCCTTTCTGTTGGTGGAAGCTGTCAAAAGGAAATAATATAATTTTGTATCAAAGGTCTATAATTATGAAGTAAATATGTTTGGTTTAAAGAAAAAAGCATCTAAAAATTTAACTCATCAGTGACATTTAAATTTCTACTTAATAATTGCAACTGAATTGGCATAAGCATTATACTTACATCTATCAAAGCAATTCTGGCATATGCTTGGTTCTGTTCATCAGGAATATGGCCTTCCATGCCTCTGTAATAATCTTTTAATAGACGGACAGTGTCCTGGAATCTATCTACTTCAGACTAGAAACGAACAAACAAAAAACTATATTAATGAGAACGGGTACCTGTACCAATGCTCATAACATTTAAAATTAAGGAATTTTAATTATTATATAATTAATAATAATTTCTAGATTAAATTAATTTGATCTAAAACAACTAATAATACACTATATTTGCGTACATTGATTTCTCACTAGAAGCATTTTACTGTCAATCTGCATCTTTATAACAGTTACAGCTATAATTCTGATGTAATTTGCACTTATTGTGTGATACATTTGTCTGTTTTGTTTAATTAGCCATGAAGCGACCAAAAAAGTCAATTTCCCTAAGTCAGGTTGAAGAGCATGAAAGCAACTTTTCCATTTATATTCCTGAAGTTTGAGTTCAGAAATTCAAAAACCATCATGCCTCCAATATAAGTTAACAGCTTACTATAATGACTGACCTGCATTTGTGTGATATAATGATTACTAAGTACTCCCATTCTATCTTCTAACCATCCATCATTCATAATATCTGTCCGTTCCTTTTCTGCTTGCAATTTTCTATCATCACAAATTGTCCATAATCTTTCTCGGACATCGTCAATGCGTTGATGTGCTTCTGACCGAGTTTCTTCGTCGTCCCTCATATCATCTGATATAGCATTGTATTCTTTTTGCCACTGTGAAATAAACTCTTGCTTATGATCTGGTCGCCTTAAATAAGCTTGGTAGTCCTTCCTGAAACAAAACATTGAGACAAAATTTATTAGAATTATATATGAATTTTGCATTTTGCCTATTTTTGATATCAGACATTATTTTTATTAATAAAATAAGCTGGCACTGTTGGTCACCATTGCACATAGCTGCAGTAAATAAGACTTCTAGTTAGCAAGTAAAAAACATGCAAGAAATTGAATTTTACTATTACCAAGACTAGAACATTTCATAATATACCGAAAACAAACTTGGTTTGTAGTATACATAAAAACACTAAGACAAAAATCTTAGACAAAAATCTATATTGGCTAAGACAAAAATCATGATATCATTTTGCAGCAAAGACAATCAGAAGAACTTTATAGTACAGCGATATAGTTGCAAAAACAATAAATTAGACTACCATACCTTATTTTATAAAAGTATCGTATCATATTTTCTCTCTCGTCACGAACAGTTTTGAATACTTGTTTACTACTGCCAATATATGTATTTTCTACTGCCTCCCAATGCGGTGCAAGAATTTCAGCAAGATTCTAAAACAGATATTGTCAGATTTTAAACCTATAAAAAAGTTTCATTTATTCCCTCAATAAGCAAATTTTTTTAATGTAAGGACACAAAATACAGTCTAACTTCAATTGGCACACAAAATCTTGATGGATAAAAAAACCTATGAAGGAAGAAAATTACACACTGAAGAAAAATCGCTTTCTTAAGTCCTAACCAGCAGTATTTAGTTCTGGAAAATCATATTGATTGCTTTCTGACTGTGTTGTTTGAATATTTGATGTTAAAACAGTTTTATAACAAATTGAGCCCATTTGGTTTTAATTTACTTTTTCCAGATGTTTCAAATAAAATTGATTTATTTTATGTAATTTAATAAATTTAATTTAAAAAAAGTTATTTTACCTGTTCTATAGGTTCATCGACATACTCCCAGAGATCAGATCCAGGAGCAGGTGGAGGGGTTCCAGGAGGAATTTCTGGTTCAGGTTCTGGTTCAGGTTCAGGAGTTTTAGACTTCTTACCTCCTGACCTACTGCGTCCTCGTTTACCAGTAGCAGAGGAACCTAAAGTGAAGTTATGAGATAAGTTTGTCTATTAGTGTATGTCTGCAAAGTAGTATAACCTGTTAAAACTGCTAATGTTCTGAATTCTGGGACCTGAAAACAACACTAGAGAGAGTCCTTTTTCTGCCCACAATTATACTTAGTACTAAATAAAGCAGAAAACATTCCAATATTGAAGAAATCTGTGTTAAAAATAATGGGATTATAAAGTGCATGAATTAAAAATATTAATCTGGCATCATCCAAGCTAAAAAAAAAACAATTTAGAATTAAAAAAACCCATTAAAGTTATGTCTTCATTGTGAATAATCCGATTAAGATATATAATTGTATGTTTCATACACATTAGGAAGCAAACTGCAGAATTACTGATCAAGGTTCCCATCACTTACAAAGGAATCAATAGAACACTGAAAGCACTGCAGGTAGTTTACAAATTATTTTCTGTATAATCTTAAGTTGACTAAAATTGTATTAATTCGCTTCAACTTTATGCACAAGCATCTCTATAGCAAATGAATAGCTGAACTACTCTGTAAAAGAACATATGTATCCAATAAGATTTATGCACAACAATATTACAAAATCAAGAGGTGTATACCTCTACTTCCTTTAGGAGTTCCTTTACCGGAAGCAACTTTTCTTTTAGGACTCTCACTCTTTTCCCTGCCCTTATCTTTATCCTTGCCCTTAGGGGACTTGGCTCTGTCCTTCGATCCCTTGGAAGATGTACGAGAACCAGACCTTTTTCCTGAACCTAAAATCGTCCAACAATTATCTTAATCAGTGAATAAATACACTTTTTGTCTAGCTTATAAAACAAAAGATTACAAAAGCACCTAGTTTTAGATCTTCCAGTGAGTTATATATTTTCAGATAAAAAAACAAAATTACCTTCGTTGATCAATATGCATACTAATTATAAAGGTTGAGTATTATACCGTCCCATAATTTCAGCCTGTGGTTATGGTTACTAACCAAAGCACACCCAAGAACTTCTTTTTTGACAAAAAGTTCTAGAAGTACTGCACACAGGTTGTAAACTTAAGCAGAATAGGTTCAGTACTTTAGTCTACCTATCAGTAATACAGTATTCAGAAACTCATCAAAGTTAATAAAACATAACATAACAGCTGATCATCATTAGTATAATAATATAATAACTATAAATTAACTAATTTGCCTTTATTATCTAATTTGCCTTTAGAGGATGGGAAGGATTTGTGACGGTCTTTATTTGGCCCTACAAACAAAACAGTATTAATTCCACTAAATGTATAATCCAATAAGCCATCAGAGTACAGATATAATATAATGTACTGTGCCGTACTAGTAAATAAATATTAATTAATGTACCACATACCAGTAACACAATTATGCAATGATTCAATTTAATTTTTTTGAATCAAGTTCAATGTAGCTGCAAGTTTTCTTAATGATAAAATAATCTCAGTCTATAACTTTGTAATTAATTTGGAATTAAATATCTTAAGTAATATTAGTACCTATTATTAACAATATGCCTTATAAATGTCCTTGCATGATCTAAAAATTAGTAATTAATATTTAATATTCATCATTACATTAAAAACTATTAGACCACAAGTTTAGTGAAATAACAAAACTACAAAATAACAGAAACAGTGTGTCACTAAATAAATAATCTAGATAATCAGTACATAATCTGTACAATCATATAATTATACAAGATTTGTGTCAGATATGATACTCAAGGCTGATGGAACAAGACACCAGTTGATAAACAACCAATGAAAACTAACAGAAATACTATCATGTGATCAGCATTATATGTTGACTACTTTAGCTTGCCTTTTGCTTCGGTTGGGGGGTACTCTGCCACTCCTTTCTTTCGTTTTTTCCCCTTGTCTATAGAGACAAATTGTTCGATAATACATGCAAGTAAAACTTTTATCTAAAGCAAATGGGGAACTAAATAAACACGCTCTTTGGAGTATACAAATGGGACACCTAATATAAACAGGCTGAATATACTGGATGAAAATTGTACAAAACATTGAAGCCATAATAAGTTCACTTTTCCAGTACTCAGCAACTGGAATGGCATGCCATTTGATGTTATCCATCTATAGTGAAGCCTTTAAGTACATTTTGTGACCATTCTTTAAAAGGGACAGTGAGAGTAAATAAATCATGCAGATGCTTACAGTCTTACTCTGACTTATATAATATGAAAGAATCCAAACCAACCTGCTCTGGAACCTTTCTTTGAAGATGGTCGCGATCTTTTACCCTCGTCCTCCTTTGGGGTCTCAACAGGTTCTGGAGGAGGGGGTGGTGGCTCCTCAACAGGGGGCTCTGGAGGTTTTTCTACAGTCTCAGGCTCCACTGAAATAACCTCTGCATAGATCCCTTTTCCCTGAATCTGAAAGGTGTAAATATCTATCATCATAATTATATAAATTTAAAAAAACCATGAAAAAGGATAAAAATACTTAGTCTAGCATTGACAATATGATATGTGTCAGTAGGCAAGTTGCAAGACAGCTGACATTTTGCTAGACATCATATATTTTTACAAAGGAATGAGGCAACTGAAAAATAATAAATTAAACAAATAATGTGTCTAAAGTAACAGTTTCTGGTAATTTTTATTGTATTTTATAGCTAGTTCACAATTATATAATTAAAAGTATTTATAAAAAGCATTTTGCAAAGAAACTGTGAATAAATCAAATTTCGCAATACTTCTTAAACTAGTAAAAAACTGACGAGTTTTGTGCTGGCAAATTTCATAACAAACCTTATCCAAGGTGTCCTCTAGTACGTTCTCAACTTCCAAGAAGAGTGATTCCTGGGTTAAAGCTGCATCTACCTTCCTCAAGCAACCAAATCTGGTGAACCACTTTTCCAACTTGGGCCAAGCATCCAGAAATCCTGTAATTCTACATTCACCAACAAAAAAAATGTACACTTTAAAACTAGATAATATTGTACGTCTGGCATTTTCCACGAAAAAATGTCATGACTGGGTGTCCTTCTGATTTTTTTTGCCAAAATGAACATTTCTCTAATAAATGACCTGGGTATGTTGGTTCTTTTTGAATCGACTATTAGTACTCAAAATACATTGTATAGCTGGCAATTATATAATGCTAATCCAACTGGATTTTTTCAAATCACTCACCTGTGTTGAACTTGTTCCATGTCATGAGCTGGATCTTCTACTGGAACAACCTTTTCCTGTTTACCTATACCTGTGGCAGTTCCATCTGGTGGTGGTTTAAATTCTTGGTGATACTGCTCTTCAGCTTGCACTGCTTCTACAACATTATAAAGAGATGTGACGAATAGTTCAGAGATACAGTGTAATCAGCAATTGCTATGTATGGTACTGATGTGTAATTCTAATTACCAAAGCTGAGTTCAAACCTCTAAAGTTATACAATCACAAAAGTCCTTTCCTGTTTCACAAAGCCGAGTTATTTTACCTCCTCACTGGAAGAGGCCTTTAGTTCTCAAGTAAAAAAAATGTTTAGCGTATGATATTATATACATACCTTGTAAACATTGGACAGAACAATTTATTTTTAAAAATGTAATATGTAAAAAATAAAATCGCAACTGACTTGTTCTTCCAGCTGATCTCTTTAAGCACAAATCATCTGCGACATCAAACAGTATGATGACGTCTATTCCACTTTTATTATCTGCTTCTGTTTTGGATGGTTTAGGATCGGGAGCAAGCTGAGATTTTCTTAGACGGCCCTTAGTATCTTTTGGAGCTTTTTGTTGCTCTTGTTTCGCAGTATCAAGTCCACTTAAAGCTTTTTCTAACATCTTTGCTTGAATATATGTGGTTGGAAAACCATCCATTACCCATCCAGTGCCTTCTGGTACTCTCCTATATGGTAGATGAGAAAAAATATAAAAAAACACAATGTGATTATAATTAAGTTAAAATTTAAATGCTGCAACCAATAATAATAAAATTAATGTAAATAAATACAATTGTTCTAACGTCAATCAGGTTAGATAGCTTACACTTTCAAATCAAAGTAATGTTATGATGAAATTTAAAAATGTGTAGTATTGCAGCTTTAAATTATACATTCCTGATATCCTAAAGCTTGAACTGTTATATTTTAAATTACAGTGACTGATTTAAAATGAAATATTAAACAATAAAATAAACTGTACACATGTAAAGTACATTGCATACCTGACAGCTTCAACCATTATGTCCACAATGACTTGATCCTCGACAGGTTTCCCCTTCTTTAAGAACTTTAACGCTTTGGCGCCAAGTTTGGCTCTTGCACTTTGCTACAGGGAGCAGAGAAATAAGTAATACAAGCAAAAGCAGTTCTCAGCTTATATCATATGAACTATCCTGAAATCCAACTGAATATGATAACATTTCAAAGAAATATATATGGACAACGTTATAGTAATTAGGTCCACACATACACAACAATGCTGACAGTCACACACCACACATACGTATCATAATACTGCACATTCATCATGTACCTTCCTCAAAACAACTTGTTTCATTCAATCATATGAGTTTTTATTTCTTTTTGCAATTTTTTTTACCCCATATAGTAAATTAACAATGAACTGATTTAAACATTTGTCATGTCCTTTAAGATCAATTAGGATAATTTTAATTCAAGCACCATTTTTTAAAATTATATCACATATATCACACATAACACAAATCAGATAAACATTATTTCTTTTAAAAGATATCAAATACAGCTGGATCACAACACATATTTCAAGACCGAAACACATGATATAAGCTAGATAAAGCAGCAAGTAGCCATGAGCAAAACATTGTTTTTTACATTTTTTAAATGAAACTACTTAAATTTCACTTTCACATGTCTGAGAAAAATGTTATAATTTCAGACTGAAAAAATTTACAATTAATCTATTGCTATAATTAAAAATAAATATTTTTTAACAATCAGCCTGACTGTCAAATTCAATCATATTTAACACTCAAATCATGCACCAATAACTAGAATAGAATGCGCTTGAACTAAGTATGTTTTCTATATGAAATGCAACATGATAACAGCATTGGAGCACATAGTGTTAGTATTTAAGCAGCAACATTGAATGAAGGAAACCAGACCCACGACACAAAATTCCAACAATGTCTCTTTCCAAGTTCAGGATAAACATGTGACACACTCAGGCATGGTTCTAGATAAACTTTTTAAAATGGCAGACTATTCAGCAACTGTTGTTTCTAAATTATTGAATTATTTTGTTTGAAATTTCATCAGTTCCCGTTCAACTGAATACAATTTTGTTCAAAATATAAAAGTTACTTATTTGTAGTTGACTGAATTTCTAAATTAAATCAATTGCCTTTATTGTAAACTCAAGACTACTAAACAGGTACAGCCAAAATAATTTTATTGGACAGGTATAACTTTGACCAATCTGCTGAAACAGCCACATGTATAGCCATCTTAAATAGAAACAATCTGTCTAGAAATTGCACCTGTGGTTTTGGGATTCCCTTATTCTTAGCTTTTTTAGATGAAGCAGTGTTTAGCTTGGAGTCCTGTTGTTCCATGTCAGTGTTTGTTCGACTAGGTGCTGGTGGTGGTTCCACTGGCTTGGTAGAATCACCTGTGTGAAAATTATTTAACTTTTAAAAAAACAACATATCTCTATCGCCTTTATCATTGTCCTGTATACTTTATTCCACTTAACTGAATGAAATGTGTCGGCTATTTTTTAATAGTGATATGTCATAAAAATGAACATAAAATAATACTTTAAATTAATACGTAACTTTAAAGTATGAAAAAACAAACACTTTTAAACGTAAAAATTCAACAAATTTTACTTACGAACATCAGCTCAGTGTCTGACTCATTTAAATCTTACAGAGCAAGACAAATAATTTGATTAGACTCTAGTTGTCATAACATGAATGAACTTTCTGACAGTCACGTTGAATTAATGCAAAATAACACTATAATTATATTGAATGAAGAAATTACAGACAGCTACCAACTACTTATTAATATAAATAATTATGAAATGCAAACGAATTCGAAGATATGACTATTGGAAAATATGTGAAGCATCCATACTTTCAAATTATTATCAAAAATTAATATTAAGTTCTAGTCATACCCTTTTCATTGCCTACATCTTTCTTTTCATCGTCAATCTCTTCCTTCTCCTTGTTATCTTGTGGAGTATTTTTGTTGTTATTGGGATCCTCAGTTACTGGTTCTTTCTCATCTGCTGTATATACAAAACACAATTATAAGTTGCAACATTCATAATTATTTTGTAATATTTGAAGAAATATTCAAAAAAAAAAAAAGGAAACGTTCTGATCTATAGGAGCTTACAGTGCCATATCCATTTTACATGAAGTTTGCTGATAAATGTACAAGAGACGTGCATATTTTCATTATCATCTGCCATCAAACCTATTAACAAATAAATACAGTAATGTCATATTCATTTAACTACTTTAATGGAAATTCTTAAAATTAATTAATTAAGGCAAATTTAATATTTAATGTCATTAACTTTAAGTAGTTGCGATGGAACAGTGATGGAAAGATCAATTCAAGGTTTTTGACATAATTTTGATTAGAAGTGTCAAATATCTGTGGGACAAAAATTTTTTATTTACACTACGGTAAACAATCATTTGTAACTGGTAAAAAATTATTTGCAAAAAGTGCATGAAAAAGATATCCAGTAGTAAAAGTGGAGGCTGGAAAAAGAGGGTCTATAGGGCAATTACACATATAAGACAGTAATGTTGCAGTACCTCCCAGGGATGTGTTACCTCTTAATAATGACAAGGACAATCAGTTTCCAGTCACCACCTGGGGTTACTATCCTTGATGAAGATGTCATAATAATAATTATATTAATGAATTGTATAATAATTGTAATTATAATAAAACAAGTTTATTAAGTTATCGTACCATTTGTTTGCTGTGGGGTTGCCGAGTTGTCTACAGCCTGTGGTATTGCATTACTGTTTGTAATAGGATTAGGTACTACTGTGGTGTTACAATCAGCTGGCTTAGGTTCCTCTACATCCTGCATAAATAGAGACTGATACTGTATATGACATTTCAAAATTAGGTGCATTGAATAATAATTCTAAAATAATGTGAAATAGCCAGAAGTCATTTACACATATCAAACAGTTAATGCAGTTGAAATAACAGTAACAAGACAACGACGATTCGAAGAATCATCATTGTACGCTGTTTAAATTGGTTATTTGAGCAAAAGGAATTGCATATTATTAATATGAAGCATACATGTTTTATAAGTACAGTAGAAGTGATGAAAATGAGTTGGCGCA